>LUCH01002165.1:0-18833 GCA_013368495.1 Paragonimus heterotremus | reverse complement strand
AAACTGTGCACTTTCTCTTATCGGCCACCTCTTCCGCGTAGGTCCTCTAAATTTCCCGCAAGCTTGGGCTTCGCGACTAAATAGGAACGGTCATCAAGGATACGACGTATTCTGCGCGGAAGAGGTGGCCGATAACAGAAGGTGCACAGTTTGCGCGGCACAAATAAGTCGTCCGCTTTCTCAATTGCGCTTTGAAGTGCGCAGTAGTTTTGGTCGACTGAGCCATAATCAAGAAGTAGTGAACCTAGGTAGCTCCTCAGGCCGTTAAAATCAGCCTGACTAATGTTTCGGGGTGTGGACTTCTTTACTGGTTATTGTAACCAGTAAAAGATAAGGTCGAACATAAGCAAACGGTGATCACTGTGTCCAAGTTGTGGCTTGATGATCACTCTGTCCACCAGGCGGCTCTCATTAGTAGTGACTTTGTCGAAAAACAGGGAACCTGACCAGGACGATGCCACGTCGGGGCGTTGACATGTTTTGTCCACGCTCTCTGGCGTACCGACGTCGATAGGGAAGTTGAGAATCCGTTTTCACATTCCTGGTGGGGAACTGATGTCCAGTTCATCTTCGGAGCATTGAAGTCGCCCGTAATAAGCAGATGAGTAAAGTGTTGTAGTTCTAGAAAGTTGTCTAGGTTCATAAGAGGAGTGTCATCTTCGGAGATGTCTGATGAGGGAGAACGGTAAATGCCCCCCACTAGGAGTGAGTTTGGGCCACGCAGTGCCAGTCGAAGCCACAGAGCATCACATTTATCGGAGGACTGAAATCCACTGGTAACCGTGGGTGTTAGGAGATGCTGGTGAAAGAAAACCGCAGAGCCTTCCATTCTCCCTCGGAGGGAGTCCACTCGGTAAACTGGGTATCCGGAAACATTCAGTTCACCATCACTTATGTCACCTGCAAGCCAAGTCTCTGTGAAGGCAAGTGTGTGCGGTTGTGTATCATAAATTAGCTGTCCGATTTTCGGTAATTTATTCACTAAACTCAGGCAGTTCCTGTACATGCACTTGAGAGCTACTTCCCCACATGACTTGGCGAGAAAAGAGATAGGAGATTGCGAAGAAAGACTTGGGAGAGAAGACCTAGAATTGAAGGTGGTGATGGTGAGGTTGGATTCGGTTTGTGCTGCCGGGTGGATCTGTTGGCCCTCTTGTGTGGGTGCGGACGCGCCGTCACCGCTTGTGCGTATGTCAGCTTTCCTATAGGACGCCTGACCAGCATTCTTGATGTCCCTGCTTGCAGCCTCTGTGCCCCTGACAAATTCTCCTATTCCGGAGGGTTTTGGGATTTCTCACTCATGGAAAATTTGATTTTTTGGTCTTTTGAATGCAAGGCTTGAAGGGGGCATGGTGAGCTGTTTAATGTGGTCACCGATATAAATACCCTGTGAGACGGACAAACAAAATGTTTTTGAGTCTCAGGCGGCCGCCCTAGGAGGCCTCTATCATTCCGAATCCTAGGAAGGAAAAATGTTCTATGGGGCTTATCGGCGGTTTTTGTCTTGGGTAACTCGAGAGATGGCATCAGTACAATGTCCTCAACAGCGGTGCCTATGCTTGCAGAGTCAGCCTCTGGGATGGCGACTACGGAAACGGCCTCCCTGTTTTCTTCCACTGGTACACAGGTTGGAGTGGATACTATTGGGGAGGAAACTACGACTTTAGTCCCAAGCTGTGGTTTCTGATCTGTCATGATTAATGACTTAGTTTTACTGCGCTGTTCTCGTCTCGCTCTCTCTTTCCGAGAGCGATCAAGAGGCACGCCTTTCATTTGGGCGTTGGCGGGGTTCAAAGCCGCCGTTTTCCCCACCACAGTCTCCGGACTAAGCATGGCTCTCAAGGTGATCAAAAGGCCCAGTGACCTTTTGGTTGTCTTAGTGCGAAGCCTGCTTGCCGGTACAAGGTTGGCAACGTCTGGGGGGAATGATGAAGTTAGGACTAACTTTGCGAGCTCGGTTGGAGAGGAGGTTGAGGGGAATCGATCTCATAAGACAACTCTCCTATATCTGAGAGCTCTCTCTTTAATATTGGCTGCTGTCTCCTCTATCTGCGCAGTTGATAGGGCAACTGCCTTCTTGGTGGCTGCAACTCCAGGGAGAGCGACCACTCTGTATTCATTTAAGGACTGAAGTTTAAACTTTAGTTCCGACAAGGTCTGTTTGTACTCCTCCAGCCTAGTCTTCATGGGAAGAATAGAAGGGAAACTTGAGCCAAGCAGAGTCTCGCATTTACAGCCGCAGGTTTTCTGCATTGCTTCGCTTTTTGTGGAGCGCGGGTGAACAGTCAGCGGCAAAGCGACGCCTTGACTGTCATCGGATCTGCAGCTCATGCATATAAAGTTTAGAGCTTAAGAAGAAAGAAGTTTGTACTGGTGTTCATATAAGCCAGTACATTTGAAGTGATACCACTTTTGACACTGGTAACACTGCATGCCGTTTTGTACGGACATTTTGCACCCGTAGCGGCCGCAAACGCTCACCGCTTCAGCGAGTGTTTGTTGAGTCCCAGTACTACTAGATCTGACCCGGGTCATTGTCAAAGGCAACAAGCGGTATACAATATAGAGCGGATGCTGAAACAGATACTATATAACGAAAAAATTTCAATCGATATGTTATTCGGTAACGAATAACAGTAAACGTAGGCAATTGTTTAATGCTCAGGGCACCAATAAGACGAAAATACGAGTAGACAACAACAGCGAGGGAATTTGAATCAAATTTCGAGTTACCCGTCGTAGTTAACCCGCGCTTATTGGTTCCAACATCTACTGGCCACTAAAATTGGACATCCTAGAAAATGTAGTCATCTTTTGGGGTAACGTTCGAAGTAGTAGTTGTGAATGGAAGGTTTTTGATATCTTGTCCGCAAGAGCTGCCAAATTTATCAACTGAGCTACCATCATCCGTAGTGGCCAAAATATGTTGCACCGACGACGGCAGCTTTTCTGCTCACAACTGTTTCAAGATGTCGTCATCGGGCCTCCGCGAGACTAAAAGGCCCCCCATATAACGTAACAACTGGGATGGGGACCGGTCGCCTAGTTCGGTTGAGTTGAACAAGTCATGCAGCAGTTTAGCATCTGGCCTCCCAGTCCGTTGTACGATGGCGTTTTTAGAATGGTGTAGGGGGAATCGGACGGGACTGATTCCAGCAAGTCTTCCACTTCTGCAGCAACATCAAAGAGGAGAGACTACACCACGTATGACAACTTTATTTTCTCTGATGTTATCCGCCTGGTGGTAAAGACGGCCTCAATCTGGTGGAACCATAGTTGAGGGTTTCGGGCGCTGTACTCTGGCAGTTTTAAAGCAACACTGTTTTCGGCTTTAATGTCAATGTCCGCAGTGTTGTCAAGCCTTGCATGTAGTAAACAAAATGGATAAGGAACTGTTCGGGAAAAAATTAGACGGTCACACCAAATTTTGTAGTGGACTGATCAGTCAACTGATAAAAATGACCAAAACTGTGATAGTATCACAGAAAAATTGTAACGGTGACGGATTGGATCAAAGTTAGACGTATGACTTAAACGGAAAATGTATCGGTGAAAACAGGAACGACTCACTGATACGTCAAGGCCCGTCAGATTGAATAGAACACCACAAGAAAGCAAAACAACGCCAGAGGTGAGATTTGTTGGCCGATCGTTAGATAATTCCACAAACGATGTGATGTGATAAAATTTGGGCGTCGATAGACCAGCCAATACGCGGTGCCGAAATATCTCACCGTTCGACCTTTTTACCGGCCTAAAATTCACACGAATGAAAAAGACGGAGATGAAGCGCAGCGCCCACGGTTTATTCGTGTCGATGATTCAATTGGAAATTGATTTCTGATGGTTTCAAACAAGCGTACAACTGAAGGTAACAAAACGATGTATACGAAATGTACAAGAATGAATTATGATATGTGGACACTACAGTAGTTATGTTGCAGTGAAAGACATCAGCCACACCACGTAAATTCCGATGGAAGCATTTTCAGAACGTAAAATCGATTAGGAAAACCAACAGGATGCTTTTATCAAAAAAAGTCAAAACATTTTTCTCAACGAAATTTTGACGGTGAACAATTTTTAGGTGTGGCCGATTTCTCTTACTGCAACATGATTACTATACTCGATGAAATCTATATAGTTGTCCCGTAATATCTGTTTTTGTACTTCATGAAAGGTTTGAAAAATTCCTTCTCGCATAAATAGCCGTTTTCAACTTGTTTCGATCTTCAAGCACCATACCCGCGAACCACACAGTTGCCGAGAATACCAGTCCGGACTGTCTGTTTGAACAACTTATAAAATGGTTCTCCCAAACGAGCAGCTGCTCCTTCGTAAATTCTAGGCACTGTCCGAATTAACCACGAACAAAAGGTTTTCATCATCTAACACCGAAAACTCACTGGCACTGAGTGGTCGCCGGTGATTCTGCGTCTGTGTGTTAGGGTGCCAGTTCATCTGTGCGACGCTGTAGGCTGCCGACCAGTATTCCATGAATAACTCGGCCACAGCTGGGGAGTGCGATGAAGTATCTCCGTCGAGCAGTCGCAGAGAAAGAGCCAGGGGGTTGTTGTGTGCAGGAGGAGTGTCATCGTCGAAGGCTTCAGGTGATTAAGGGCGATTAATAGCTCCTACTAGGAGCGGGCCTTGGCCACGCATTGCTAGTCGAGGTCACCGAATGTCACATTTGTCAGGGTACTGAAATCTACTCATAGCCGTGAATGTCAGAAGATAATGCTAAGGGAAAATAACATAGTCCCCCATTCTTCTTGGTGCAGAATCGGCTCGGTAAACGGGATACCCCTAAACACTTAGTTCACTGTCACTGATGTCACCTATACGTCAGATCTTCGTGAAAGCAAACATATGGGGCTGAGTCACGAATTGATGGTCTGAATTCCGGTAATTAACTGAACAGACCCATGTAGTTTATGTGCATGCACCCAGAAGCTAATTCTTCGTTTGCGTTTGCAGAAGAAAAGGAATGTGCCAGGAGGAGCTTGGAAGAGAAGCTCTTGGATTGAAGAGGTCTGAGAGGTTGGACACGGTCTGTCATGCCAAGTTGTTCTGATAGCCCACTCTTAAAAATGCGGACGCAACATCACCTGTGCACATGTCGAAGACCTTGCAGGACGCTTGACTACCATTCTTGATGTTGTCGTTTCCCGCCTTTTTGCTCCCGTTAAATTTCGCCTTTTAGGAGAGTGGTTGAAATTTTTTTGACGGACGATTTGGTTTATCGAATGCTGGGGGCGCGGCTTGAAATAGTTGAATGTGCTGGACGTCATAAGGTTGCTGATAGGAACACCCAGCTGGATGAGCCAAATAAATGCTTCTTGGAACACAGGGGCTACGCCAGCAGCCTCCTTCCCTTCCAAATTTTTGGGAGGAGGGATTTTCTGCGGGACATTTGACGGTTTTTGGGGCAGGTAACTCGGCAGACGGTTTTACTGCTGCTGCTGCGCCCTCAATACTTGTGTCGTTGCGTAGAGAATCGACCGTTAAAGTGATGGCTGAGGAAACGGCACCTCCGTCTTCCCTTACAGGCACGGAAGTGTTAGTGAACAATTTGGGGGTAGAAAATGCAACCTTAGTCTCCAGTCTACCACGGTCTATCACAAATTGTGACCTAGCCTCGAGCCGACGCTTGCGTTTCACCCTATTCTTTCCAGAGCGATCAAAGGGCGCATCTTTTAGGTCGCCGTTGGCGTAATTCAAAGCCACTGTTTCTCCCACCACCCTGGCTGGGCATGGCCGGCGGTGTTGGCCAAAGACCGGCTGACATTTTGGTTGCTTTAGCGCACATATTGCTCGCCTATGCGAGGCTCGTGTCGTCCGGGATTGCTAAAGGTGTTAAGGCTGATCTAGCCAGCTCGGTTGGAGAAGATATTGTGAAGTGACGACTTCGTAAAACAAACCTCCTTCCACTGACAGAATTCTCCTTCATTCTTTCACAGTCTGTTCTTTATGCGCAGCTGACAGGGCAACTGCTTCCCTGGTGTTTGCTACATGCTTGTTTGAAGACTCTAGTTCAAACCCCATTTTCGATAGAGTCCGCTGGGACTTGTTCGTCCTACTTCCCAGGAAGAAATGGAGGGAGATGTAGAGTTGAGAAGGTCCTTGCAATCACATTTGCAGGATATCTGCGTCGCTCCACTTTTCGTGGTGCGCGCGTGACTAATCAGAAGCAAAACAGCGCATCAGTTGTCCTTAAACCTGCAGTTCTTGTAGAGAGGTAAGCTGCTTGTAATATTTTTCGTTGAGGCCAACGCAATTAAAATGAGACCACTTCCGACACTGATGGTACTGCATACCGTTTTATTGGGAAATGGCACCCGTAAAGACGCAAAGTGCTCAACATCTCCATCAGCCTCTGTTGGTTCCCGGCACCACTGGATCTGAAACGAGTCATTTTTGACGGGAACAACCAGTAAGCGTTACAAAACGTTTAGTTTTGAATGATTCAAAAGACAGACACGACTGCGAAAAACAGATATTACAGAGCCAAAATGATACAATAGTTAACGAATTAGTACGTTGATCAGAAGCGAGTAGCAGAGTACCAACAGAGCAAACATTATGAGTAGAAGATGACGTGGAAAAATTTGAACCAAACTTCAAGTTACCCGCGATTTTGTTTTTGAAATTTTTATTTTTTATGACGGAAATAATGACGGCCCAAAAATGTTTCTTTTCGCACATAAGTGTTAGCCTACCTGCTCCCGTGTTGTTTACGATATTGTGGTTTTCCATCGTGCAAGTTGTACACATGCAAAATTGCGCCTTCGGTTGATGCTTGTTTGTAATTTTCCATTTACTGCGATATTGTTGGAACCACTGTTTCGGGAAAACATCGCATTGTGGTGTCTCCACGTTTAAAAAACTTGGTAAACCTGTATCAGAGGTAACTGAGGCCAAAACGCCTGCTCCGATCTTAGTGGTAGACCATAGTTTTCCGAGCTAACCCAGGTCAACAAAAAATTCACCACCTATCCCGCCTCTCTTTCTTGGTGCCTATTACACATGTGAAGATCATCTAAGTTCGTGACATTGAGTTATATTGTTCCGTATTGATCAACCGATTATTAAAATCACCATAACCGGTGTTGTTTTTAAAATTTCGTTTTGTGACAATGACTGCGCCAATCAAACTGCGCGCCTAACAACGTTTGATGTTCCCCTTCCTCTTCCAACTCTTGCGGCGGCCATGTACATGGACCAAGTAAAGGAAGCTCCAGCGAAGGGGGACATCAGGTTACCCTGCTTCCGTTTGCGCGCTTGTTTCTGAATAAATCTTTCCGAAAATTTTGTGCACTTAATTGGGTGGTCGTTAATGCGGTTTTCAACCCACCAGCCTTGTCACTAAATTCGTGCAACCCATTTAACACTTGGACGTTTCGTCCATTGAACAGTAGATTATTACTGCCTGTATGGTCTTCCAAGAACCCCCCGGAATATTACTGTATATGCGGTGGTATTTCGATCTGCGGTGTGTTAAACCACAGAAAATGAATGTTTCATGTTGCTGTATGAATGTATAGAACACGTAAAGACGTATATCAGTATAAGAAATGGAAATCCGTGGCTAAATGCGTGCATTTATCGCCCTGATAACTAAAGATAGCATGTGGCTTTTAGGACATAAATTATACAGCAACAACAAAAGCCATTCTTCAAAGTGGTGATCCTCATCCTTTCTCAGAACCCCAGGAATGCTTGGAAAGATGCGTGGAGGACTTACGTGTTAACTACGAGCGTCAGGTAAGCATGAAGTCTTGGAATGTTCTAAAGTCTGATGGGATAACATGACGTGATTTCCAGCAAACTGTTTAGACTTACTACCTGCTTACGAAGTAGAAGGGGTGTAGGAGTGAATGCAGATGTGTGCGATATGTCTAGTTAGTTTATTGCTTTCTACTTAGATGGTCCATTCTTTACGACATTTGCAAATAACGGTCCTATTTTGTCGAGAGAAATGTCTGTTTGATCTTAAGCAGTTTCGAGTTAGAACACAATCACCTGCCTAATCGGTTGGCATGTGAGTCCCACTCGACAAACCGATGACTGGCCGCCATTGAAATGGCCGACCTTAGGATTCTGTTGGGGTACAACAGGTCAGCTGGTGGTAATAAGCATTATGAATGTTACGGCAAGCCAGTTACAGCATAGGCTGATTCAAAGGGCCCTCGGTAACCGTACGACTAACCGACTGAACAACAAACAGGGGGATAAGGAAATGAACTCATCCCGAAATTAGTTTAGCCACAGCTTTTCCAAGTCATGGATCTGCAGGAGATGGCTAATGCATACAGTCGAAGTGCGGAACACTTACGGATGCGATGATTGTCAGATTGTGGATCTTGGCTTGTATATCAAGATCACTGTGTTGCATGGCCATGTTCGCAAGTCACTTGGTACGGAAGTATCTGAACATGAATACCCATAATTGCATTTCAACAGGTCAGATGAACGCAACATACACTGTGTAGGATCAGTTATCATGAACACTGTAGCCCTGCGTGCAACATGATAGAGACTGCATTGCTGTGAATAGCGCGCATGACACATGTGAGTGCCCTTTTCACCGTTCCCTGTGGCTTCTCTGTAGCCGTATCCCTTCGGTTTTTCACAGGCGTTTCTGCAGAAGAGCTTCTTGCCGTACTTATTTCCAGTCATGAAGGTCGTGCTTTCATTCATGTCTGCCAGCGGACGAAGTAATACTTGTCAATTCGTGATTTGGCGGGCCCGAAACTTCGGTCTCTTTCTGCACCCAAGTGGCAACCTATAGGGTTGCCGTGGTGGTGACGACATAACACGTGGTGCAACTGTATACGACTCAATATCCTGTCTATCTATATTTGTGCATCATATATGAAAATAAACGAAATGTTAACACACCGCAACATGCGTCTTCTTTCTACGCTGATGACGATTGAAAACCTCGTCTCCAGTTTTCTAGTGTACTAACAAGAGTTTTTGCGACACAGTGAGTCTTATTTAACCCGATACTGATAGGCCATTCGGGTACATCGTGGTAGGAAAGGTGTTAATTATATGCGTAAGAGCAACGGAATACTTTTATGCAACCAGTGTTCAGTTGTTTTCTGTTCGCAGCTCTAGAATTAACCTATTCTTAACAACCCCAAACGAGTCTGGCTTTTAAAGAGAAAATCACCCTATCTTGCTCAGTTGTATTCAGAACGCGGGGACAGGATATCATTCCAAGTTTAAGAAGCTGACTTTCATTGTACCGTTGTAATATTTTCGCATATTAACGCAATTAGGCTATTTCGGTGAATTTTTAGTAAATAACACCTTTCGAACAACAGAAATGAGTGATTTTAGTAGATGAAATACACACCAAGATTAGCGGCGGTTGTTTGAAACCCATATGTATCCGGAATATTACAAGGGGAACTTCAGCCTATCTCAACGAATCAGCCTACAGTTGTATGGTATTTGGTTTCCAGTTGGATGAAGTCGCATCATAGTCTGCTCAAAGTTACGCATACGGTTTGGTTGGTAGATGACTGTTTTCCGCTGGCTGATAGTGAATTCTATATAATTTTGAGTATGCGCTTATCTACGTACATTTTATTGCTTTACATCCATGAAACTGAATTTTCTACTTTGTCGAATTCATTTTTTTCCTTGTAAGCAGATGATTGTTTACAGGACTGAAAAGAGTTATTTCTATCAGTAGTTGTTACGCTTCAGCCAATCCAAGTGTTGACCGGGTAATTGCATGAATAATTCGATCTTTGGATGACTGATTCGAGCAAAATATCAACCGATTTATGATGTTATGATGGTACGTTGAATATTGGCGATGCACGATTAGAACCGATAGCTAACAATGTTCAGCTCGCGAGTATAAAGTGCGCCAGGGTTGACTGTTTGTCTTGAAATGTAGCGCCCTTCAATACTGGCCTTCGTAATAATGCAAAGAAAACAGCTTGTTTTCCAGACTGTAATCGGAAAACAGATACTCCGCACTTGTTTCCAACTGGCACACATTAGCACGTACCCGTCAATAATTTGGCGTAAGTAACTGGACGCATCAGATTTTTATCCGTGACCGACCTATCTGCAGGTGTTGAGAAAAGAATTTTTTAAAAGCACAAGTGTCATGTCGGTTAAAGCCTTCGGTAACACTTCATAACGGCCAACCGGCTTCTGGATGGCTTCATTACTGACAGTGTCAGCCACTATAGCTGTAATACAAAAAGTGATAAAAAATATATCGGTTAAGAATGAAATAAATGAAACTTACTTGCTGTTGGCGTACAGTGGTTTGGTTAAAGAATATGTCACCGATACTTTAAGCGGGGATTCCAAA
Source organism: Paragonimus heterotremus (assembly GCA_013368495.1). NCBI lineage: Eukaryota > Metazoa > Platyhelminthes > Trematoda > Plagiorchiida > Troglotrematidae > Paragonimus > Paragonimus heterotremus. The sequence continues at coordinate 8,491 of LUCH01002165.1, read as the reverse complement.
GTACACATCAGTAACAGCAACGACGCTAACGGAACTGGGCGGCTGACAACGGGTGACTTTTCCCTCCTCCCTCTAGATTTCGTGGAGGCTACGTACATAAACCAAGCGCACAGAGCAACAACGGAAGAGAACGATGATTAATTGTAAGACGTCTGTTTTGCCGATCTGTCCACAGCTCTTTATCATCACGCTGTCGTGCTTCTGTTTTGCATGTTTTGCTGATTAAACGCTTCCTACAAATTTGTGTGCTCAATTTGATCGTTGAAATACGACTTATAACTCACCTATTCTGTGACTAACTTTCGTAATATCAGTTTCAGCACATGGACAGTCCGTTCGTTGCACACTGAATTACCCTTGATCACATGAGTCCTTCCACTGCGGTATTTTACGTAGCCGTTTACAATCTTTGACAACGTTACAAATAAGATAAGGAAGAATTTGACAGTTCCCACGTTTTCCTTGTTCTAGTATCTGCTGTGTGATCAAACCGAATAGAGACGAGGGCCTTGTAGATTAATCTTATATTTAGTACGTAAACGTATATTATGGCGTCAGCACAAAGTTTCACGAAATTGCGTTTAGAATTCTACAGATAAAAATGAGGGTACGATGGGGAGAAATCAGTCTGCAGGACCGAGCAATGGAACTCTCACACCAGGCCCGCAATGTTATCGCTCCGCTATCTAGCCGCTGACTTTGGGCTGCACAATGTCAATTTCAGATGTTCCTATACCTATAGCTCTCTTAGATGTATCCCCATATGTTGCTTACATTAAATACTGGCCCAACATTTCTCGCATTGGTAAACGTGGCGCACTCTGAATTGATACTACGTACTCTTATTTGAACTCCTCTTTGTTTATCTCCTGTTGCCTTATTGAGTTGTTCACGCCACCACATTAATGAATGATAATTGATGACGGCTGAATTCCATGTTCAGAGTTCACACGTTTGCAAATTGTATAGTTCGCTAACAATTATTCATTTATGTACATAAGCTGTTTTATCTGAGTAAACTTTCAATATTCTGTCTATGGGGTGGTTTTTTCGGTAGACTGTGTATATCCGTGAATACTGACAGATTCTACGGCTGAATTTCCAGTTTCAAATGAGGTGTCCCATTTTGAGTTTGATTCTGAAAACACGGATGGCGAAAATTTGTTTGGCGGTTGCTGGAAATGTTCACGACCACTTTTCCTTAGTGAATGTTTCAACCAAACACTGAATTGCTTTGATTCCTGTTTCAGAATGAACTGTCAGATAATTTAACCTGGACAGCTACCTTAGACAAATTTGTAATGATGGCTTCGGGATTTAAACGTGAATCAAAGCAAATTGTTGACTTTGTCAGCACAATGCGCTGGCAGATGTGTAAATGGTGTCTATCTTTCTCCGTCGGTATACTTGCCGCACTTCCCAAAAAATTTGCCTCCTTTCAACCTGTGGTCAGTATTTTTAACCTCATGCGAATGACTTCCAGTTTTGGCATCTCGTGGAAACATAACGTTCACGTTACTTACGTTACCTGAAGTAGCATAATAGCCCATGACAGCTTTTCCCCAGAGAAGAAGAATGCACGGAAAAAAATGTGTCGGTCTTCCAAACTTTTCGTTTTGACTCTCAAAAAGTACTCAGTAGACGTTCAATATGCGCTAAAATGACAGTCGTACTCCTTGGGTACAGTCCAACCCATTACATTTTGAGCGGTTTTCCGAACAGTTACTGGCAACTTTTTGGACTACACCTAATTTTGGGTAAAATACTGTGATCACATCACATCAGCCGTAATTTGTTTAAGGTCCTGACGCTTTTTCCACCCATTCGAGGGTGACCGTTCCAACACTAAGCTCTTCATTATTAAAATATTATCAATTCAACATATTAGGGGATTAATCAATTCCGGCCATTTTGCAGCTGCGTTTCGGCCCTCAGATCATGACTACTCAATAGAGTCATTCTTTCAACATTTTTAATAATGGAACACTTACTTCGTAATGTAAACTTGTTAAGGTAGCCACCCGTGTTGAGCGTAGGACGGCAGCTGGTGAGTAGGTCACCTGTCTTCATTCATCCCCTTCCTATTAACTGTTCTTTTTCTCACATTCGAAGTGTTCTAGGCAGTGACTGAGAACCTTTCTTGCAAGGCGTAACAGAGCCATTCGAACTGCGCGCGCCGCAAATTTCTCTTCCTGTTAACGCTAAAATCGATATAGTAAAGTGGCCTGATATTGCTTATTTGTCGAAAGTTGTTCTCGAACAAACTGTTCATCTTCATCCCTCTGCCGAACACTTCGGTATAACGTAATTTCACTTTTGCTTCACCGACTTTCCACAACACAACTCGTCGTATTCGATCGCGTTCACGTTAATCGCTGGTCTCTTATATTGTAGGTTCCGCGAATTTATTACGGGGGTTAGTTGTCGTTTTCTTCCGTTTAGTTTTAAATGATTTTGTTGTACGTCAGCACCTTAGTGATAAGAAAATCACCTTTACGACCGTCCTGTTTTCGGGACATAAACGGGTTACTCGCCTGGCTTAAAATTTATAAAGGCGCACTGCACCACAGGTGCGAATATTCCAGATTCAGCCTATTGACAGACGTTGTAAATAGACTGAGCCTGGCTCGAAGAAACACTCGACTTCCGGGACTAATAAAATTTGTTTTGCTTTCTGAAATATTCGGACATATACTATTTCTGATGTATCGTATGTTCACCTGTTGATGGTTGACTACCCAAGGGATTCAGAAAGAAAGGAAGATTCATAACAGGCTGCCAGATCCTTGAAGTTTATGAAACGAGTTGGAAGAGTTTGATTCAGTTTCACTCTCTCCTTCAAGTTCCGTCATCCAAGAAGTGATCTGCAGTTGTTAGAGCGGGAAATCTTCCTATCTTAAGTGTTAGATTCACACACGAGGGCACGCAGGCTTGACATTGCGTTTCTTGCGGCGAATTTATATTTCGACTTCACTTCAGTAACCAAAGAATTAATGGCCTTTACCAAGAGAAGTCACTGAGTCCATTCAAGGCTTTAGTTTCCAAGTGGTACTCTGCTGGGGCGATTTTGGGTCGTCCAAAAGAAACCGTCTGATACCGACCACGGTGTCCCTGTATTTTCTCGGTGCAAGTAGCACGCCAGTAAAGGACAGCTGCGTGATGACAATTACATACAGAAATTTCTGCTGCTTGTGACACTAGAGCCAATTGTTTTGCGGACTGATGTTGGTGAAGTAGGAGCGGAAGCGTCGCGGAAGAACGCTTCAGCGGTGGAGATAGACTGGCTATCAGCCGGAAGACATACAAATTGTAACGGGCGACTGAAGCACCAAAAACCTTAGATTCTTACTGACACCTATCCACTTGTTCCCCACTGCGCCAACCCTGTCAAGGCGCCGATAAATGAAAAGCCCGTGACGGCTTCAGTACAAAAGTTTTGGGCAAGTATATATTGTTTCCGAATCAGGCAAATATAAAGGAGAGACCAAATTGCGACCCTGGCTAACTGCAGTTGACGTTGCGTGGCATGCCTATTGTGATGAAGAGGAAACTGTAGCAAGCTTCACTGTGAAGTCCCTGTTTAGGCTGGGTCGAAGTTGAGGCAGCCGTACAGCCCGAGTTCGACTGTTGAGGATAGTGTTTAGGTATGCGAGAGCAGCCGAAACAGTGCCTAATCATAGTCATCCAACGCGCTGACAAAACTTTCGTTTGTGATCTTCCTCCGGAAGACACTGAAGTTCCAGAAAGGTCCAACAAAAGTTAAGAAGGGAGGGTTACCATTTTGTCAGGGTTGCCTTTGAGGGAGCAGCCCTGCCTGGCCAGCCAACTGCTGATAGAAAAACGAAGGGCTAATTACTTGTCATTAGGTGTCGCCTTTTGAGGTTTAATGGTACGCAAATAAAAATCCTGCATGGAAAACTATAAAGCAGGCTGGAGATTTCAGCCTCACCCGCACACATCAACCAAACAGAAGTCCTTAATCTTTATTGCTGTCACTCACTGCAGGTCGACTGGATAAACTCGCCTCAGCGGGAGTTGCCCAGTAACGCTTTTCAGGACTCAGTGTATTGCGCAACGGCTATGTTCCTTAGGGAGCTCTTCACCGGTGGTTTGATGCCCACATTTGTATTTGATCCTGTAGTACGTATATTCCTCCTAAAATAGCAGTCCAATCCCGCATATTGTTTTACTAGTATGAGGGCCATTGCCGTTGATCCAACGCAAACAAAGTTTTAGTGTTCTGTTTAGTTTGTCACACGGGCGTGTAAGGTACATTTGTACACTTGTTTTGTAACATTCACTCATTTTTAAACAGTCAATTGATGCAGCCGGGGCGCAACTTTACCACTGATACTGTCTGTTTTGGCTGCGCCATGCAGCTGTTGGTCTTGAAGATTCCATTGTCTACAGAATAGTAGAATCCACAACAAAATCTTGTTTTGGTTTCAGTGACTACCAGTTGCCAACGCGTTGATCAAAGACAGTGCGGTAGTACCGTTCGGTTCTGAGTCCAATCTTCTGCTTGGCCTCCATCAGTGATCGCTTGAAAATCATTAAACTGTTCAGCTTAGTGTCAGCAAGAGACCTGGAAATCTGGACCCTCATGAAACTGACTAGGGATCAAATACCGTACAGACCTCCCTGGCTCGTCAGTCAAACCTACCAAATGGGTTCCGTCAGTAGAACTTCAACGGTGGGCTTACGTAAAAGTTGGGAGAACGAACAGAACTGATGTTTATCGCTTCAGTGGACGATGTAAGAGGAGATTGGAAGCCTGCAGATTACCGTGTGATTATCACTGAAGGTGAGCGAAAATGATATCAGAACTTGCGCATCTGAGCACAACTTACTGGTAGCAAGTGGATGATTATTCAGCAGGTTGAAGCTAGGAATGTGAACTACTTTGTTTGCTCCACAGGTCAGGCAAAACTTGGAGTACCGGGGGAGAGGCAGGCCATCCGTCCTCAAGAAAGAGATGAGGAAGCTGGGAGAGGTTTATAATGCTGACGCGCTGACTGTAGATGAAATGAAGGGTAAGGGACTTGATGAGCCAGAAGATCTCTATGACTCATATTCCCACAGTTACAGACTCGCTTGCCGGGAGTTTTACTGTTGATCTGGTCCAAAGCTGCACACAGTGCCCCTACAGCTTGTGCAGATAAGATTTAAGGCAGAAGAAGAAAGTTGTTTATACTGGTGTTCATTGAGGCCAGTGCATTTGAAGTGATACCACTTCTGGCACCGGTGGCACTGCATACAGTTTTGCACGGAAATTTTGAATCCGTAAAGGCCGCAAGTGCTCGCTGCTTCAGTCAATTCAGTCCCAGTACTGTCGGATCTGACTCGCGTCATGGCCAATAGAAACAGGCAATACGCAATATATAAGATACAGAAACGGATACAATACAACTCGAATGTTTCGCTACGCAATGATCCCGTATGTTATTTGCTTACGAATAACAGTAATCGAATGCAATTTTTGATGCACAGGACATCAATAGGGCGAAAAAATGCGTAGACAACAACGGCGAGAAAATTCGAGTCAAACTTCAAGTTAACCGCGTTAGCTTCAGCAATCGAAGTGGGAGGAGTTTTCTAACAGCTTGTCAACGAGGAATTACAACGCCTCTCGTTTTTCTCACAAAAGTTGTCCCCTGCACAAGCTAATTATAGTACGTTTGGCAGAGAAATACTCGCGATATACCTGTCGATTCGGCATTTCCGGCACTTGTTTGAGGGTCGACTTTTCACTGTTCTGACCGACTACAAACCACTTGTTTACGTTCACAACTCCTCACTGGATAAGCATTTCACCCACGAAATCCGTCATCTTGTTTTCATCACACAGTTGTCAACGGATATCCGTCACATTTCAAGATCTGCCAACGTCATCGCCCACGCCCACTCAAGACTTCATATTGGTGCGGTTTCAAATTCATTAGAGATATGCCTGGAGAAACTGACAGAAGCACAGCTGAACGACGAGGAACTATCTCATTCAGAGACATTCTGATCCATCCGGCCGTCAAAAGTTCCCCTTCCTCACTCACATTCCACTATCCTGTGCGACGTATTTATTTCCAATCCGCGACCGTTTGTTCCATCAATTTGTCGTAGACCCCTGTTCAACTTCCTACACTCGCTTTCACACTCCGGAGTACGCGTCACTCTCAAACTCATTTCTTAACGTTACTTATGGCCTAGTATGAACCAGGATGTTCGCAATTGGGCAAAATCCTGTTTGCATTGCCAACGTATCAACATCCGTCATCATGTTACCTCCGCATCTCGCCATTTCCCCACAACGACTTCTTGTTTCTCTCACATCCATTTGGATATTGCTAGTCCTCCACCTCCTTCCGATGGAAGAACTTTTTGCTCATTTGTGCTGATCGTTTCACTCGTTGGCCGATGGCTGTTCCCATATCAAACACTACTTGAGTGACAGTTGTCAGGACGTTTCTGCTTCACTGGGTTGCTAACTTCGGTATACCCTCAGTAGTTACTACCAATAAAGGCGCGCAGTTCCAATGCCAGCTCTATCGTGGTATGACGTGTATGCTTTATTTAATCGTTCGCTAACAATTCAAGGTTCACAACGGGTTACGCGTAATCAGTTAATCCAAAAATGCCTTTCTCAATATTCAACGGCAGAGAAGATAATCTATCTTCGAAACAGTTAATGAGAAGACGCTCGTGAAAACTGGATTTAATACAGTGCGAATTAAATCAATGTACATGAAAACTGAATATCTCACCTCGAATGTGAAAAATCTTCAGAAATTGAATGAATAATGTGCCCGTACAACAAATTTGACAACCAGGCACCGCTCAGTAATGGGAGACAATAAAACGGAATTGAGTCCACTCAAACAAATGGCAATTGGTTGGATTGGAGCAAAGTGACTGTTCAGGCAGGGAGAAATGGTAAGAGTTACAAGCTATTCAAGAAAGAATATAGAACAATGTCCTATTTTGACATTTAGAAATGTACAGGGGTCAGATTGAACAAGAGTAAAGGAAACAGTTATAGTAGTTGGTGTGAAAATAAAAATGGTTGATACTGTTTATTCTTGGAAAAATAATAAAAGATTGGGCAGCCCTTCAACACTGATCAAACAAGGCACAACAATCTCAAAAATAATGCAACAGGCCTTAGCAAACTCAACACACTTGACTGCGAACACATCGAAACGACCGCATATAACCCCTCTTCGAATGGCCCAGTGGAACGTTTCTAACAACAATTGAAAGCATCACCACTGGCCCAATCTTCGAAGCACAGGTGGACGGCGTACCTTCCACTTACTCTGTTAAGTGTCAGATCGATAATTAAGGAAGATCTTGGGGTCACTTCGGCAGAACTAGTCTATGGATCATGTCTGCGACTGCCCGGTGAATTGTTCCAAGATTCACCCCACATAATCAATCCAGTGAACCACGTGCACGATCTTCGGAGACGTATGGAGAACATTAGCTCAACCGCCACGCGGAAGCATTCATGGCCAAACCGTATACCCCGTGATCTATATACATGCACACTTATTTGTCCGCTGTGATTTAGTGAGGCGCTCACGGCGATCGGCTGCGTCTAATCGGTAGACCGTGAATATCTCTGCTGTCTTTTAGTTAAAAATTGTTCTGGCTAATGAAGTTGTTGAAGTTTTGTGGCATGTTTCAGTTCTCAAAATCCTAGAATTCTACTGCTTGAGGATGTTTTGTTCCAATCTTCCGTAGGCGTAAGCAGGGAATGTGCGGTAGTTCAGTGGCATAGGGTTTAATGGAAAAATGAGGCGAAGTGGCATTCGGAAAATGGAAGGCAGAACGTAATGAAAATCGATGTCACAGACGTGGAAACACATGGTTATGTTCAAATTTGGACGTAATCAAGCAGGAATCCATGATTATAATTTCAACAATCGAACTGTTGTTGAAGCGTGAGTACTAAGCTTTTTATAAAAACAAAAACGTGAGGAACGCCTATAAACCTTCTTCGACGTAGGACAACACATATAAACTGGACAAGTAAGTTGTGTTTTACTTGTCATATTCGCCATCTTTACCATTCGTTGGTACCACCGTTGTTAACTTTTCTGTGAAATCAGGATGTACGCTGGAATGGGGATCTGCTGAAAGAATTACTTTGAAGAACACTTCCAGCTGGAAAGATGACGACACTTACAACGGGAATCGTGTAATTCGCCGGTATGTCGCTTCAGAGTCGAAATGAGTTTGAGCCAGCTATTTAGGCGGGAAAAGAGATTTTTCAAATTTTCTATGAAATAGTAAAATGCATTTTGCGGGACATATGTACACATTTCTTCAAGTATAATAGTTGTGTTGCAATGAGAAAAATCAGCTATGTTTAAAAATTGTCTATATTCTCAATTTTGTCAAGAAAAATCTGTCGCCATTTGTTTGGACAAAAGGATGTGTAGTGAGATTACCTTCGACGTCCCTAAAATCCTAAACTCCCTGTGGCGTGAGAGTT
>LUCH01002164.1:67730-81019 GCA_013368495.1 Paragonimus heterotremus | reverse complement strand
AGCTTTTGCTGTTACCCTGTAGCTGTCTGGCACGTTCATTTCTTTGTTACTTCCATCTCAGGGAGTGCGTATATTCCATTGCTACGTTCTTGGTCTTGTTCAATACTGGTATTTCACGTTCACAATAAGCATTAGTGTTTCGTTTTTCTATCATTTCAACGGTTATAAACCTCATGTATACTGGTTAACTCTCACGGATCCAGGTGAAATCTAAAGTAGCTTTAATGCGTGATAATTACATTTTCAGGTGTGTACATGCTTATTCAGCAAGCTTGAACCACACTCCCATAATGTGATTAGGAAAGAAGAACTGTTGAAAGCCGGGGCGAAAAAAATACGAACGTTACAATTAATATGTGTAACTATTTTTTGGCTTTGTTCGCATTTGTGCTCATTTCATAAATAGGTGTCCATGTGTGGGAGAACCGACATGCTGTGCGTTATTATTATTATTATTATTATTATTATTATTATTATTATTATTATTATTATTATTATTATTATTATTATGCACATCTGATGTCTGACTGGGTACCAGTTAAAAACCACGTAGTGAACATAATTGACTATTGCAACGGCTAAAACAGATGGTGACAGCTTTCTGTTCAATGTACTGTTGACGACTTTGAATTTTGTTGTTAGGGTTTTTATTAGTTAAAAAAAGAAGTTTAACTGTTAACAGTTATAGACAGCCACTTCACCAAGCATAACAACACTTCGGCTACTGCCTACAGCCTTCAGCCATATCCCCCATTGCCTCTAGCTAATGGTATTGCACATCTTTTGAATCCTAACCAGTAGGCTGGAAGGGTCCAGCAAAACCCAAACTTACTGTTTTGTTCATACTTCTACGTCAAACAATAGGCTGCCCACCATAATACTCTCTCCAACCACCTTCAGGAAACGCTAATGAAACACGATATGGTGGGCGCCTGAGAGGTGTGCATGAGACATGATTGAATTATCTTAACCTCGCGTAATGATTAGCTCTGTTCTCAGTACACATAGGTTCATTTTATCGTTGCTCACCCAGTGTGCGTATGATTGGTCTCTCATCCCTGCAAATGTGTTTGAGAGTGATAATAAGATAGGTTTGCAAATTTTCGGAAATGAGATCCTAAAAGGTTAGGGATGGTTTCATGAATTCCGAAGTGATTTTGCCATTTTAACCTCGTGTCTATTTCACGGAAACACACAACCAAAGTCAGTTGTTAAATTTATGGGTCTATCTCAACGAAACTGGACCCTGATGTGGTACGGAGGCTTGCCAATATCGATAGCCTATTGGGATAAACTAGACAATGTGACGATCATACCGACAATACTAGTTTTGTTGTGTTGCGACTCACCCACCGCCTTACGATACAGGCTTTTGAGCCGACGTATTTGGTTGAGAGCCCTAGTGGATCTCCTGTCTAGGTCTGGGGCTTTTGGCAGTATTTCAGCCCACAACAACAATTCCATAGTGCATCAGCTGTCAGTAGATATTATCGAAACATATGTACTTGCTGAATCTGAACTTTCATCGCCATTCATGCAGAAAATTTTTGCCTTCTTTTTTTCGGCTTACCGCCGATTAGTGCACTAACTCTTTGCTGAGTCAGTTTCCACAGTCCTGATCAAGGTTAATTTATCCATGACACATCGCCTGAATTTTTCCCCCGGTTTAGATACCGCTCTCATGGGTTACGTTTCCTGTGTTGTTTTGGTTACATTCGGATACTCACAGTTCATGTTAATTCATATTCGCATTTCATGGCGTTATTCAATGTTCTCTTACGGTTGGCCACTTGATCACAACATTGCTAGCGACAGAACCCATGATTATGTTTTGTTATTCGACCATGCCTACTGATCCGCCCAATGAAGATGATGACTGCATGTTTTGACGCCCCAGATCCGGCTTCCGCCCCTTGATCCTCTGTCCGTTGATCACGTTACTGGGAGCATCTCTGACTTCTTGTATAACCCCCATGCTGGTGACTCCTTGGGTTACTGGTACAAACCGTACAATAACCTGTTTACGGGAATCTTCTTTGGAGGAATTTGAAGCAATTTGTTCCCTTTGTGAGCTTGAATAAGGCACTGAGAAGACGTAAATCATGTAATTTTCTCCGGAGTAACGTTTCGTACATTCTGATCACACATGGACACATGGATCACACATGTGAAAATAGTTACCTGTCCATGTGTGATCAGAATGTACGAAGCGTTACTCCGGAGAAAATCACATGAATTACGTCTTCTCATTGCTTTATTCAACCTGTTTACGGTCGACCTGGTCAGCTTAGCAGATGGGATGATAAAAGTTTGGTTGTTGCTCTGAAGCACGGTCTATCAAAGTACGTTCGCTATATCAATTTCCTTTTACCCACCGAGCTGCGAACTTGCATCTCCGATGACTAGTTCTCTAGACTGAAGGATATCTCTGTCCTCCTCGCGTTTTCAGTGCCTTCAGGTGGCTATGTGGGACTCTGTCAACTTTTTCACCTACTCTGGCTTCGTCTGTCGCGAGGATCAATTCAGATGTATGGTCGTCTTCTGTGGTCTACAGTCGTCGCGATATTTGGGTCTACCTTGACCTCGAGATCCAGGTAGCCGGCAACATCTATTTCCGTTGTAAGACCTCAAAGTGCACTGATCACTTTCTGTATCAACACTGCCGATTCGTGTACGTCTTTGTCGACGACCGTTTGACTCGATTTCAGAAGGAAGCGGCCTCTGACACAATTATCTATGAGAGGCCCTGAAGACATTAACATCTCTCATGTCTGTCCATCGTAGACTGTAATCAATGCGTGTGGTAGCTCAGTGCTGGATGACTGTACTGTTGGGCGTTATTCTACGCACCGTTACCGAGAGGATATGCTGCGTCTCCAACTCTGACCCCGATCCTCTTGGGCTCCGAGCAGCTTGACCTTCTCGATGTCTGAATTCTGGCCAGCTGCTTTCAGGTGAGGTCACCTGCCACACCCCAGAATCTGTTGGCCCACATCCTTCGTCGGGTCGCTACCGTGTTCCAGGATGACGTTGGTCTCTTCACCTACACCCATGCCACACTATCGCCCCACTCCAGTAACCAACTAGTTTCCCACGCAATCCAGCCACCGGTTGACTAGAAGCATAGCCATCTCGGTCGTTTGACTAACTTGAGTAGTGCCGTTTCGCCAACCTGTACTCTTGTTGACTGGGTGTCCACACGAATAATGAGCCAATATTCAGCACGGTATCCGGACATCTTAGTGTCCGACAACGGCATGGTGATCACTTCAATGTAGTCTGAGTACTTTTTCTGGTAAGCCAATATGCAGCATATACAGTCTCTACCTTATAACCCACAATCCAGTGGCCAGGTCGAGAGATTCTTGGATACGTTCAGGTGAGCACTCCTTAAGTCTCTCAGATATAAGACTGTGGATGTGGTACTTCGCGCTTTCCTGTCTGTTTACCGAACAACACTAAATCCTGCGACACCCACATGCTGCTTTCCAGTTGAAATCTCACTAGGCCACGAATTGTACACGATCCATCACACACTTATCTCTGCAGACGTTTTACTTTTACAGCTCGGCGGATTATCTTCCCATGACGGTTTCTCGGTTGGTGCACCCGTATTTGCCCTTGATTACTGACCTGGTCACTCTATGTGGGATCAAGCAACAGTAAGCATCTGTCGAGAAGAGGTGCTTGCCTGTATCCCTGTTAACGATGACACTCGGTTGCGTCACGGAAACCAAATGCGCCCTCGACATTCCAAATTTCTAACAGAGAACAGTCAACAGACACTTCCGTTGGACATACTGATACATACGTTTGCTAGGTTTTGCACCCTATATCGAAACCAACTTCCTTTATTTGCATTTGATCGATCATGCATGGCGTCCAACACAACCCCTGTAGCTACGTCCTTGAAAATCTTCAAAACGGGAGCCGTTGGTGAAAGTATCGTTTTCCTTCAGAAGTCGTCTATTTTTCTTACATTCTCGATCAGTGTTTTATTATTTTTAACGCCCGATTTTTCGCGTCACTATTGCGATAAATCGTTGTCAGCTTACTGCTGATTCGAGCACTAACCCTATTTTCGCGGTTCAGATCAAGGACATAGTTTGTTTACAAATACTAGGGCACGACGCTTACATTTTTTCTGGCTTGCTTATCAGTAAACCGCCGTCCTAAAGATATCTTCTCCCTCCGTTGTTTTGATTGAGTCCGGGTTCTTGCGTCCTGCATTCATCCGTATTTGCTTCTCGTGGCATTACATATCGTTCATTTTCGGTGGACCACGTGGTCATACTACTTACTTGATACTGTCTACTTGACGGAGACAATAGTGGTCCATCACTGCAGGTCTGATTGTGTGAGGTTTTCTAAACACTAGAGCAGAGTAGATTACCGCATACATCTTACACCTTTCATTTCAACAATAGTTGGACGTTTTTCTGAATACACAGGTAACGACGAAAACACTCTACCGTCGAATACAATCAGTTTCGTTCCGTAAGATATTCTGCATTAGTCTTCATAATCACGTTGGAGTAGCTCGTGTGTCTGTTGATGGTCAGCATAAAAACCCACACTAAGACGTGACCAGGTGTCATACGCCCACATTTCGTTAAGCTAATCTGTTTTCCTGCTTTTAAGATCAACTTGGACCCGCTTTCCAGTAACTTCGTATCTGAGATTCTCAAACGACACAACTGTATTCTTCTGCTTTTATTATTGTCTAACCTAAGTGTCTGTTCTGATTCAATTATTTCAATTGGTTTAGTCTTTTTAATTTGTTTCCTATTTGTTTATTTTTCATCAAGGTACGAATCAATACGTTGAAGCGAAACGCTTCGACGGGCTATCCACAGTCCGCTGAATCAGGACCTCGGCCGGTTAAAATGCTCAAAATCATCGACGTTATTCCCAATCCTGTCACAGATAATCGACTTTCAACTGCTATTGATTCTTTGAGCTTAGGTCCACTTGCAGTCAAATCTTCCCTGACGAATGACGAGTTAGATAGTGTCCATGATTTGTATTTGTTGGAACGAAGCTCCAAACAAAGGCGGTTGTCGGATTTCGATTCTGTAGGATTATCTCCTACCGCCGTGCATAACTCCTTTGATCGGATCATTTTTGAGGATGACCGGGGTTATTCGGGCTTATCAGATGGTGAAGTCTGTGTAGACGATGAAGATGATTCGAACAGCGAGTCGAACTGGCGCAACGACTATCCGGAGGAGGAAGCTACCACCGAATCCGATTCTGATTCTTCCTCAAGTTCCTCACGTCGAAGACGATCTGAACCTTCTGACTATGATGATTTTGGTTACACTTTTCCCTACTGATCGTCTTTTCAATGTTAACTTGATTTCGTCCTTCCTTAGACTTTTACATTTCATTAGAAAAGCAAGTTCTGTATGGCTCCTACATTCTGGGTATGTATGTCTTTCCTGTTGAAAACTTTTGCTGAACTCTGTTGGACAATGACCCACAGAACGGTAGTCATGGTTCAAACAAACTCGGATGGTGTTGTAAACCCTCCTAAACGATACGCGGGTTGGAGCGCTTGACAGAATTCGGATTGTCATCCCGGCAACAGTTAACACGAAAATCTCGGCCCCGGAAAGTACCGCAACTGTTCCATGATTTCGCTCCAAAGGTAAGCCAAAAGACGCGTACAAAAAAGAGCGTTGTTTCGCCTCAAAACGTGTGTGACAATTACAAAGTGCGTATATGGCGCGTAATGATCAAGCGTTCCCAAGACGTCAAAGAGAACGGTCACCGAAAAAAAGAGTTACGGTCACTAATGCGCATAGCGGCATAAAAATTCGGACGGGTAAAACTGGTCAAGGTCACTTCTCGGCCGCTCTGAGCAGGTACGCTAACTAGGACAAAGTCAATCGTTTTTTTCTCAACGACGGAGGCGGTTTTTGGACCGAAAGAAATGGACGCCCTAACAGATAGGCTTTTATCATTTTAGTGTTCATCTGTACTCCCGCTCATTGTTCCAACAGCTTGTCCAACAGAATACATCAAGTAGTACTTTGCCGAACATTATATGATGTACATTTTCTCATTTTTGTATACAAATGTTACTGTTGTTTGTGTGTATAGGTGAACCGTCTGACTGTTTAGTTAAATTTGTGATTACGGCAGATTGAAGCTGCTTTACCTGTTAAACAGGATTTAAGGAACATCGGTATGATTTGACACCACCATGTATATCTCAAAGTGTCCATGAACAAAAGTACGAAGTTGCAATAAGAACGACCAGCAAGATATGGTTGTGTTGTACAAAAACGACTGTTTATTTGTCATCACACTTTGTTCACTTGTCTTGATCCGACTACCCCAACAGTTTCATCTTCATTGGAAACATTAGGTATAGATTTCTTTTCGGTTAGAGGCGATCGATAATGCGTATTCTTTTTCTCCTTCCGCGATAATCAGACGTTAGTGCTCGTATGGTGGGTTCCATCGGCTTCACGGCATATTAGACCAAGCGATACGAATGCACACACTTTTCTGCTGAGTTGTTGGTCGCTCACTTCAGGTACTTCTGTCTATTAGCTAACGAGAATCTTTAGGTATTATGAAACGTAACTTGTATTAAATGATCACTTAAACAACTGCTTTTCCTGTGGTTGTTTTCCGGTTAGACGATGCAACATGTGGAAAATTAACGTGTATATCTATAACACAAAGAGGACACGACATTCGCGAAGTGAATTCATTTTGCACGCTTTTCAATCACGAACGTGTAACATCTAAAACTAAAACACGATCGGCTAACCCAAAGCAAAGGAGTAATTACCCCAAGTCTCCTAAAGCCATATCGACACTTGTTGGAAAAATCAATTCGGGCGCAATGTAACTTAGGTCCTTTTGGGCGCATAACAAGAGTTTTTTGGTGGGTGGTTATCATGTCTCAATAAACCTGAGCAATTCCACTGGGTTGCACTTTGTGATCACACGGAACGATGAAACAGCTTCGGATGTCCGGTCTGGACCAAATGCCTAACGATCGATGGGGCTGTTGTCCGGTTGATTAATGGATTAGTAAAGCCACTTTGATTGGTGCCCCCTTGTCCCGTTTCTCCAACCGTCCGTCTGTCCTCCCAAATCATGTCACCGCAACTGCAGGTGAACAAATAGATACAATAACACGTCAAGAAAACAGAATCAGAGGGTAGGGGCGTGCTTCTGGTGAGCGCATCAGGACGCAACTGTGTTTAGGTTTAATGTAAACGCATCTCGGGGCCTCATCTTAATTTCATCATTAGGTTCGCGCTTTTGTATTGTAACCCAAAGAACACTGTCTTCTACATTGTAAATTTTTTTCTTTGTGAACTCGCAGTTGGCTGTGCCGCTCGTTGAGCGTGTCGAGGTAGTTGTTCGAACGTAGCTCATTTCTAAGTAATTATGATTCATTTGTTGTTTCAGTGTGGCGTATTTCATTAGTTCTGTAAAAGGATGTTCGAACTAGAGAATACATCTGTTGTATCAATTAGAAGTTTAGGATAGTGTCGTCTTTACGTGAGCTTTCGATATACTGCGTGCTTCATTATGCCCTCAAATTTTCCCTTCATTAACACATCGGGAAAGGCTCTTTACTGCTTACTCTCATATTCACACGTGAGTTGAATGTTAGCACAATGTGAGTTAAACTTAATTAAGAGGTTTCCAAGTTGATCTTGGTCTTTCGTGATTATCAGTATGTCTTCCAGGTATCTTGTTGGAAAGAACAACCTAACGGTTAGCGACTGACGCTTCTTGTTCCATTTTCGCCATAGAAATGTCGGCTGTTTATGTTTGCTCAATTTAAGCATATCTACCTTTTCGATTGACACGAATCAGAAATTAATGGTTAAAAAAAATCCTTATATTTTCATCATGACTGAAAAAATGAATGTCGTTGATACTTTAATATGCTCCGGGGCCAATACCCATTAACGCTGCCTGGACTAATCAGACAATCTAAAATGTTGGGAAATCACGGTAACTGACTGGTTTGAAAGATCGACTTGTTTTCTGAGAAGGAAGTATCACGTTGCTAGTGAGATTATCTGGTGTAACTTGCGAATAAAATACTCATTGGAACAGTGTCATCATCAGCATAGATAGAAATACATCAGTGGTTCTCACTGATGCTTAACCACGCAGGTTTCTGTGACGTAATGTATTGATCACTTTACTGCAATGACGCTGATGGTTTTTAAAGTATGGATGCAGTGTGGCGCTGTTTATCGTCGAAGTTACATTTCTTCGGGTCACTACAACCGGAACGGTTTGGATAAGATTCCCGGCTCACATCGTTGACATCGACCGCTGGACGTAGGTGGTTGCGACTTACACTTCACTGCTACTTAATGTCGAGAAAATCTCCAGTTCAGGGATATAGCGAGGGAGGTAAGCTCCAGTTCATTAGGTAATCTTCACTCTTCCGCAACTCATTTGGGCAGTAGTATACCACTGTGTATTATTAGTCGCGGCCTTCCCTAACTTCAACCACTGGGATACAGCGGTGAGTTACGTCTTATTCTCAACCGCTAAATTTGCTGGCAGCTATCATCTTTTCCCTATAGCGAGTCGTCATTTTCCACCTGGCACCTTATGCCAGTCCGCTATGGCATTCATCGAATGCATGGTATGGGATGATCAGTTAACATCCTTCACACATAGTCCAGTTGCCTCTTTCTGTACAATCTTAACGATTGAGCGAATAGACTTACTAGATTCTCTCTATCAGTCGTCAGTTTCCTCACCACATCGTTGCTGTTAGTTAATGCGTGCGATTATACGCGGACAGTCTGACTTGTCCACAACGAAGGACCGCGTCCTGCAGCCATAGATTAACTCGCTATGGCCCTTGTCTACAATATATACCTCCTGAGCTTCAGGGGATGCTCCTTCCTATCGATAAATGATCTAGATTGACTAAGAGCGCTCTAACCCCATAGCCACCAACCTCTGTTTCATTTTCTATATTGTACTGATCCTACTGCATCCTCATATGTACATAAACCGGTCAACAGCTTCCATACTGTCGTCCATCATGACTGACCCTACTTAATTACAGCAGTTTTGAAGAAGTATCTGTTCCCGGTATCTCTGAACATAGAACTTTGTGTGGGTTGATGGCAGTCGTATGGTTTCCCGAAGACGTACACTCGTTTTTCACGCAGTACATTCATGTCCATTTAAGAGCTTGCCACTCGTTAAGATTGTGTGAAAATCATCTGTAAGCGTCATTTTCTCCCTGTTTATTTGAACTTCACGTCATTCCGATCCAACATTCTTGCGGTTTGCTGAGGTGGTCACAATCAATCGATTGAAGCCAGTCTCGTGTTCGGAAAATTATTCATGAACTTGACCCTGCCCTAGACTTAGTGACCTTTTCTAACCCGCGGGCTAACCATCCGTCCAACTCCCTTAGTCGTTCGATATAAAAAACCGGCTCGTGTTATCATAAATATGGCACTGATGATTCAATACGAAACGCTTGCGTCTACCAATTTTTTGTGTTCTGACTGTTTTTATTTCAACTTCACTTATTCCACTATAAAGGTAAGCCATCAACTCACCTGTGATCTAAGTTTCTACTGTAGTGCGAAGTAGCGGAATTTGCAATTATCCATTGAGTCCACTCCTACAAGCGACTCCAGTGTAGCCTATAGATCAACATCTCGATTGGCTGGCAGAAATCGGTAAGCGACGCTCATTTGGAATTAAAAGATCAGTATTCCAACCGGTTTTAATCTCGAAAAATACAATTTTAGGCGCTATCCGATGGCATCATTTGTGGATATCTTCTATTGGTGTTACACAGGAGAATCATCGTGACCTACCGTCAGTTGCTGGAGACGTTAGAGAGGTTGCCCGTCCATCGTGTTCAATGTTGTAAATGTTACTGTTGCTTACCGGGTTTCTTTGAAATGAAAGCAGCGAAGGCGGCAGAGAAGCTACTCTGCAGCTCCCGTCTCACGCAAGGTCTAGTTAGTTTGATGTTGATTGTTTGGTTGTGGGTATAGGAGTTGTGGATTGTCTCCCACGAATTCTTCTCATTTGTGAAAGATATATATATATATATATCGTATTTAAAAAGGCACACACTCAGTAGTGAACGATTTATTGTGACGTTTCAAATCCACACTAGGATCCGTTATCAAGCAAATAAATGTGTTGGAGTGAGATTGTTCCGCAGCTCACCGTGTACGCCTGTAAGTCTGTCTTCACTCGTTTTTCGTTCCAGTGCCAACGACGTTGAGGGAGTAGCTGTCTATATTTGCTTGTCGATTGAACGAATTGTGCGAATAGAGCGTCTACAGTACAGGCCGTTCCCCTTTCATCTTTGCTCATGCGTCCACTTTCGCATGATCTAAGTTGACCTCGTGACCTGTGTCCGCGCAGTGGTGCCCCATCCTTTGTGCTGCTTCAGATGTGCGATGAATATATGGCACTGTCATTCGCATTTTGGGTTCTGTACGTTCAGTTCTTGTGAAAGCCCTGACAGATGCCTTTATGAAACTGCTGGGGTACCCATTAGAAGTGAACAGTTTGAACAGGTACTTTCGTTCTTGTCTTCTGAGTTCAGTTTAGCTACAGTGCGTGTCTGCATGTCGAAGTAATGTTAGCACGCAGCTTTTAAGTTGACGGGGTGGATAATTGCTATTGAACTTGAGAACGACGTCAGTAGTTGTCGGTTTACGATAGACAGTAGTTTCAAGCTTGTCATCAGGTCTTCTTATGACCGATATATCGAGAAAGGCCAGGTAAGAATTTTTCTCCTCTTCATGTATAAAGGTTATTCCATCTATTATGTTATTCAAATAACTGTGGAATTGGTCAAGCTGGGTACGAGGTAAAACAACAAATGTGTCATCCGCATATGGAAGTCACGTTTTAGGTTTGAATGTCTGAAAGGCTTCACACTCGAACTGTTTCATTACGGTGTCTGCAAGTAATCCTGATATAAATAGGCCCATTGGTATGCCTGTCTTCTGCAGGCAGACTTGGTCGTCAAATTGTAGGTAAGTCTCCATGCAAAGTTCCACTAACTGGATCAATTCTTTTGGAGAGAGATTCGTCCTGTTGCGCAGACCAATGTCCTCATTTATCATGAGCTGCAAACTTTCTGTCGCAAGTTTCTTCGGTATGTTAGTGAAAAGCGACGTAACATCGAAAGAAACCAGTGTATCGTCTTGTTCCAATTCCAGGTTCTTAATCTGTTTCAAGGATTCAGTCGAGCTGTTTGTGTCAGGATTATCGTGAGGTAAACATGGCCAGAGAATACGAAAAAGAAACTTCGCCAGATGGTAGTTTGGGGCCGTCCTGGGTGCAATGGCTGGTCTCAATGGTAGTTGATCTTTGTTATGTAACCCTATTATGTAACAGTTGAACTACATATTCTCGTGTTTACTGTCTTCTCCATACACCCGTTTCTTGAATGTTATATATATATATATAATTTGCAAATTTAACGCAACTCACGGTTGGTCTTAACGGTTCAGTGGAAAGATATTCAGGGAATAAATTTACCGTTACTGTACCGCCATGTAAACTTTCTGGCTGGACCACTCCCAAGGAATATATAAGGCGGGTATGGTGTACCCCATAGAGAATATTCTGCGTTTACTCAATTACGAAACCACGTCGAAGTTCGAAACTACCAGTCTCCACTACCTGCTCATTCAGCTGCTCCATCTGGTCTTATGTTGTTAAGTTACCAATGTTGTTGTCCTGTTTATATATCCTGCTGGATGTTGATCATTTACTGTCATAACTAATCCTGAGCAAATTTATCAATATTATAATGATAGTTGATTTCTTTCTAAAGTATGGGTGTATTTCGATAAGCCACTTCAAGGGGAAACATTGTGAACGCCATAATGACCAATTTATAATTATCTTCCAAAAAACCTTTCGATGCTTCAGCCTCTTTGTATTGATATTTCAATGCATGATGTTTTAATAGCTTTGGCTAGATTTTCATGGGTTGCGGCTTCAATTAAATTCACCTCTGTCACGAAACTGACTAGACTATACGCGCTCATCACATCACCGACTGCATATATGTGTATTGACGAAACTAAAAGATATCTTTGACATTTGTAACTGACTGTGTTATGAAGGGGTTTTCTGTTTTCAACGTTTTGTTGTAGTAATGCTGTTAGTTTGTTTCTGCAGATCTTTGGTAAAATCGTAATCTACATCGTGCCTCATCAATTTGCCTTGTCCTTCCTGCTATGCAGCTGTTCCTCCAGAATGGTTCGCAATACGCAGAGTCAGTGCGTTAGGTGTTTCTCCATTTCAGTTTGTACCACGATAGTGTGATTCAGGGAGATATTTTACTGATAATCTGTTTCAACATATTCAACTGTGACGGGAAAGCCTCCTTGTGGTTAAATCATATCGACACCTTTTTATCGTTCCTTCATTATTACTGTTATGTAACAGTTGGACTACAATTTCTCATGTTTACTGATTTCCCCATACACCCATGTCACACCGATAATCTCATGGCAACTCGTTATTCGCGGTAGATTTTGACAAGTGTCTGTTATCCACGTTGCTAATACAGTGATGAATAAAGCTTAGCCGTCAAGTATATAGTTTTATCCCTTGTAATTACGTTTACCATCAGTCAAAAACTAGAATAAAAAAGGGGTCTGGTTGTCCTTTCTTTGAATCAAACGGCCAGTTTGGTGCCAGACATCTCCTTCCTGATAGCCTGTAACGCGGCCAGACAGTGTATGGACACACAAAGACGACCAATTGCATTAGTTTTCGTGGAGTTGATGGATTTTGCATGTACCGGTATTACTGGTGGATAGAATAAAAAGGAAAAAAACGTTTTGATTGCCCAGGTAGAAAGTATGACTCAGGCTGTTTACAGGGTAAGAACATATTCACGACATACGTTATTGCGTTCCTCTGACAACACATTATGAGCATTGCTTTTATTGCTGAGAAAAGGAGTAATATTCTATGATGACCTTATCAGCTTTTCACTGAAACGATGATACAAGGAATTCAGAGGAAATATTCGATATAACGAACATGTTGATTCCCAGGTTATGGTTCATTAATGATTAAACAATATATGACCAATAGCATGGTCATGGTCGCCATCCTTTCGGTTCAGGCATAACGTGATAATAGATCCCAAAGAATTAACACTAACATGTTCTCGATAAAATCTCATCAGGCTGTTACAGTTATAAAGGAAAATACAACTAAAACGGTTTCATGCGAAATTTGGTATTGGTCCAAAATTCACACCATCTCAATTTTGTTTT
>LUCH01002164.1:0-65000 GCA_013368495.1 Paragonimus heterotremus | reverse complement strand
AAAACAAAATTGAGATGGTGTGAATTTTGGACCAATACCAAGTTTCGCATGAAACCGTTTTAGTTGTATTTTCCTTTATAACTGTAACAGCCTGATGAGATTTTATCGAAAATATATGTTTGCTGTACTCCGTGTTCTATGACTCAATGGGCATTTTCGAAATAACTAACATGTTCACTACTGATAATTTCTAAGTAAAGCTACATTTTCTCGAAACAAATGTTGGTGGAACGATCAAAAATACGCACAATTTATAGCCTGGCAAATTTCTCTGTATATTATCAAGTGTGTACTACAGAACAATAGTGTATGGAATGGAAAACACGAACAGATGTGAAACTAAGCATACAAGGGAAAAATATGGGAGTATATGACATTAAAGAACATCGAAGTTCTGAAAATATTCATCACACGGCGTGGCAACACCAAGTTAAATTGTGAACACGAATATAATGATTTTCTTGCGTTCATGCATATCCGTCTCACTCGAAGGACCGACGGTTCGGTGTAACGCTCAGTTTATCGTGAATGCAATCTGAAAGGCCATTATTCACCCTCCAATTGTTTCGTGCCAAGGCATTATAAAACAGGTCTCAAAATGTTACTCAATAGAGCCAGAAAGATTCGCTCTCAGGGCACAATTTAAAATGAACTGCAAGTGATTACTCAGGTTCTCTTGGACAACGAGTATCCGTAAGCACTGACCTCCAGGACCTCCAAGGTAAAAACTCCACGGACAGACTGATGGTGGTTCCAAAGGTGGAAGCTTTTTTACAACTGACTTTCAAGGGGGGGTTGATATCAACACCTCCCTACAACGTATAATGACACTGAGGTCATGTTAGTCTACATTGCCAAACGGATTTCAGTTCCACTTTTAAAAATTCAGATGCTCCCGTCCGTCAAGTCTCATCATTTACCGGTTTTCTTGTAGTTGCCAAGTCGACCACAATGACGTGATAGAACGGCAGCTGAAGTTTTGGATCTTGGAACACATCGCGGTATGTGTGAAGAAACGTGGCGCTGGTGTAAGCTGACACACATGTGGACACATCAGACTACCGACATCAGCATCTTCTGTAAAGCCCTCACCAGGTGGATCCCACGCGGACGTTCATAGTTGACCGCATTACTGATAAGTCCAGGTTGTTGCGATATTCTAAGGTAGCTGCTCTGAGGCTGGTATTTACCTGTCTGTGCGCAGAAAGACCCGTTCCTTGGTTTAGCACTACCATTGTAACGATGCAACTGACTGATTAGCGGACAGCTCTACTGCATTTTTTTTTGTATGTTTAGTTACACATTTGACAAATGTTTTCCTCTCTGTAGTATTCTCTTCTATACTACGCACTTGACAATGTACAAAGAAATTTGTCAAGCCATTAATCGTGCTCATTGTCGTTTGTGACCGTTTTACTAAAATACGTTTCGGGAAGCACTAACAATTCTGTAACATATGTTTGTGAACGAAAATATGTTGAATTTGTTCCGTTCTCTCCTATAATGAGCTTGTCGATTGAACTTAACAAACGTAGCAAATTGGACTTTTGCGTGACACAGAACTGTCAAAGTATTTCTTGCACAGTCTTTCATGCATATTATGTTGCACCTTACCAAGTACATACCACCGTTTACAATTTTGTATATTGCAATTCAGTGGGTATTTTGAAGCAAAACAAGTGAAGTCTGCTCCATCTGATCATCAATGGCAGAATATAAAAATTCGAGGCGGTCTTTTTTCATCAAGAATTCGAATGAAGAAGACACTAAACTGATATTGTACGATTTATGTTCGGACAAATTTCACTGCATCTTTACGAGTGCATACTGTGCACTCTGACAGTTGACTTTCTCTGGTGTCTTGTTCGCTTTCTCATACTGATATATAAATGATCTTTAGTGTGTACTTGTAAAAATGCAACAAAATGTGTCCGGACATAAATCGTGCAATATCAGTTTACTGTCTTTTTTTATTCAAATAGCAGAGTGGTCTGGTTACCGCTATGTGCTTTCTGGTTTTGTCATTTTACAAGACACTGCCGACTATATTTACTCTGTGTAAACCTGTACTACGTATATGATAAGATTTGATCAAATGTGATCAAAAGATACATTGTACAGGAAAACCTTTTAGAGCTTTGTTCAGAGTTATTGGAAGAACAGATTATTCTGCGTTCTGAAATGTTTGAAATCGTAGTTGTAAGTCCATGGATTCGTTGATATACAACGCCACAAAGGTGGTTGTATCCATGTGGTTTACAAGGACGCCAGATGATATATATGCCGATTAATGTTTTTTGAATCACCAGTGACACTAACCAGTTTACACTCAGTCATGATTCATTGCTGTGATGTAAACACGTAAAAAAATGTACACTCATTAAACACTGTAAAGCAGCAAATGAAAATTCTTTTGATGTTTGTTATTAGGTTAATAGAAATGGATTAATTGGACGAAGATTTTACGAATCAGTGTCAAAACAGTCATGTTCAGGATGTCCAAACCTTCAAATTCCGACTAGTGTTCGGTGGCCGTGACTTCGTTAATACTGGTGCGGCTAAAAACAGTACCAGAAGCCTAGGAACGTGGAATTTGAGAAAATACTATTGTTGTTATGGAATACTAAGAATTACGGATAACTGCCATTAATTGGGAATTGCACTAAACTTAAGTTTGTAGTAATTATCAGGACGGATTCATATAGGCTTTACAAGAACTCTTCAATCGCAACTCACTTGGAACAAAAGCACGTTCAAGCTCTTTCCCAGTTGCGAGTATGTTGCGAATACTGACTTGTGCAATGCCCACCTCCTCGCATTCAGCCGATGGAGTCGTAGTTGACGGTTCGGCCACAATGGTGAAGGTAATATGCCCTTTATGAGGGTCTTCCGGTAGCAATAAACTAGCCATGTATTGGCGACGTTCATAATTCTTTTCGAAGTCGATCTGAAATGCTGGATAGATGGATTAAGGGAAACAGCCCATCACTGAAAGTGGCGCGTTCGTACTAAAGATGGTTGTTGATAGGTTAGTTTGATAGAGGTATCAATTTTCTGTTTACTAGTAACGATTGTGAGTGTCGAATAGCCGAAACTGTTTCAGAAATCAAGTATCAGAAAATGTAGTTAGTGTTGAATGGTCCAGGCGAAATGTAAGTCATTACGTTTGAAGTACTAAAGTGGTATTTCACTTGAATTTCAGCAATGGTTGTCAAAGCAGAACTCCGGAATGCGGTTGCGGAATCCTAGGTTATGCTTGTGGAATTTTTCTATGTGAAAGCTCCTAGTGTAGTCGGATTGTCAGAGACATGGTTCCACACTATCTACATCTGATTCCAAAATGAGAATAGATTCACTCTGCCTTAGAGGTCATCTAATGCTGACGTAACAACCAACCTTATATCCATTGTACAATCTGAACATGAAATGCATGTTTGCAATGTTTCCGAACTCCTGTTAACTTTCTCCCGCTGTATCAGAACTGTGGTGATTAAAGCATAAGACATATAGACAGAACTGACGATACAGTACCAGCTATCAATAACGACAGAAGGTGTGAATGACTACTACCTGAGTAAGCGCAATGTGAAAACGTTTTTTTTTCAGCGCACATATGGAATGAAACAATTAGATTGTTTTTTACATATTAAGAACAGACCGAATACACTTTACTTACAATAGACAATAGTATTGTCAGTGACGTATATGCTCTCTTGTTCTGTAGACAATAAAACTCACTGATATTACTCCGCATTTTCAGTATATGTTTAATGAACAAACTATTCTTTGGGAAATAAAGGCATAACTATAAAATGAGTGAGGATTGTGATTGTTTGACATTCATTTGACCGAAATTACAGTTATGCAGTAAATCAATGTGGTAACAAAGATAAAATCTACTAAATGTTTTTGGAAGTTTTCTATAGTGTTTTAATCATTTTCGGAAGTATGGAGGTTATGTTACACATATTTCCACAATAAATGGGATGAAGTCATCAGTGTTTAGACCCGTGAGTAGTGCGATGGCTTTTGTCGTTAGTTTAGTCAGAAACTTTGACCTCAGTTACAAAAAAACGTGCTAATAATGAGCGCGCATTGACATAAAGACCTCATCAGTTGATTAGCCAGCACAAGTCGCATTCATTTCTCATGCAGAACAGCCATGGTGAGCGTAGTCTGCGACAGTATGCGCCCACCGGAGTGGTTGTAATTTGGATGAGTTGCTCATGATAGAGCAAAGCAGTGGAAGCCGTGGAGTGGAATTTCTGTAAATTTCGTCCTATCATTTATATCTGGGCAATTCACCGAACATGCGAATTCACACATACGATTTTGATTAACCAAGTTGCTTCCCTCTTCATACTTAACTGTAACCTATGAATTTTCTCGTGTTTATAAAGTATTTACGAATGAAGACTGGGCATACATACAGCGTTGTTGAGTCCAAGGATGATAATGATGGGATAGTTTCCCAATGACTGGTACGTTCCCCCTGAAGCAATAAACCCCAATCTCACAAATTTCGACTGATTAACTCAAGGTGGATGTAATGCACACACGTTTTAGCGGGATATTTTCCATCATTTTGTGTGAGCGGTTTTCTACACGATAAATGGAAGGCGGCCATCGAGCGGACTGTTCTGCATGAAGAACTTTCCAGTCGAATGTGTCTCAACTTGGCCCACGCGGAATCATCAGTCTGGTCAATTAGTCTGAATGTAAAATTGAGTATGAAAATTTTGGCTACATTTTCTGCTTGAGTAGTAAATTTTCTGTGTTTGGTCATCATGATAATTTCCGCACTTTGACTAGCAGTTTATATGGAAGTATCGTGTTGTATTGTTGTTCCGAGTTGCATGTCGTCATGTTAGTACCACTTTTACGTCATTTTATGCGCATAGAAGACACTCACCCTTGGCACACACTTCGTGTGAATGTTGTCGTTGTTTGGTCGAGTTGTCTGTGAAGTGAGTGCATTTAATGACGAGGGGCAATGAAAACCGTAAGGAAGTTGTTTTGCTGATGACGCCTTACTTTCACTTACAGCTCGGTTGTTTGTTTGCAAGGTGTAGGCGCCTTGATGTTATATGTTTGAACATAGACATAGCTATTTTTAGTGACCAGATCCCCTCCCCTTCTCCTTTTTTTCTTCTCTCTTCCTGAACCGGGTTTGTTTCTTCTTCATGGTTGTGTGGCAATTAAGCATCAATGTGAACCACTGATGTATTTGCTATCTATGATGATGATGAATTTAAATTCGGGTACAAAATTAAGAGTGATAGACGAAAAGGTTCTAGTAACTTTTGATGTGAACAGGCTGAAAAGAATTCACAGTATGCAAATAGTCCCTGAATTTGAAACCCAGAGAGGTGAAGATTCCTTCGTAATGAGTGAACTTTCATGACCGTCCGAAGAAATAGTTTATGATCTCTAAAGTATCTGCGTATGCTTGAACCAAGGGCTTGACTTCTTATGAAACACCTCGTGGAATCATTTGAACGCAGTCAAAAGAAAGTTTGAACAGTTGTCTCATGACAGAAATTCAGCTGACGAGAGGTTCGAAAAAGTTCACTTCACCGCTTCAGCGAAATAAACGTAAATCGTTGCTATCACCATATCAGATTGCAAGGGTTTTTATAACCACAGCAAGAGTTATGCATAGTGGACTGCGTAGATAAAGCTTCTAGAATGCAAACGAAAAGCGACCTTCAATCGAAGAGAACCGTGAACGCTGCTGATTGATTTGCTACTCTGTACAGTGTTTTGCCACCTGATGCAACGGTCACAATGGAGTCTTATTGTAGTGGATTGGCAATGGTTTATCATTGGTTACGCAACAACCAACGCCACTCAACGCGAACAGTTAAATGTTTTTCTTCCACAATATCAGACTGTAGTTAGAAAACTAACTGTTCGAAAGTTGTGTGCGTTCACCGACTCTCTCGCCAACAGATGATCACATGCTTGTCTAAGTCCTTAATGAACAAACGCTTTCGGGACCTTGAAACTAAATATAAAAAGTTATTGGCCAGCAAAGATGCGTACCATGCGGTATATATAAACTGGCATAGTATTGGCAAAAGTTTGTAGAACATAATGCCGCTCTCTGATAACGTTGAAACCAATTTGAGTTTCATCTAAGGTCCAGTTTTTTTTTATTCGATTGCTAAATAACACGGGAGGTTTCAAGGTGATAGTGTTAATTGGGGTTTGATGAAAATCTGCACTCCTCAAACCGAGACGATCACATTGTATATGTAACAATTTATCCAATCCTGCTCACTTTTCGAATAGTTGAGTTCGACAAGCAACTTTGCATCACCCTTTGTTGACGGTGGTAGCAGAATACACGACGCGGTTTCGAGCGGATTAGCGTGATCAAGAAATTGATATTCTACAAAAACTCGACGCATTCTAGATCGATCCAGTTGTTCCGGCACCTTGTCGAATTCCACACGATGTAGCTGAATTTGCACGTGACCGTCGTTCACTGCGTTGTTTGTGTCTCTTTCCAAGGGAGGTAGTGACTGGTCTTCCGCACTGACCGATGACACGTGACTCAAGTCAGAGCGATCGCCTTCATGAATTGGGTGTGATCGAGACGGGGAACGACTACTGCTCAGTTTCTTCGCGCTTCTGTGTCTTGGTGTGGGCTTGGGAACACCTGTATCAGTGAAATTTGGCATTTAACTGACAATAAGTGAAGTCCCTGAAAGGTGTCTTTGAATTGAATGGTATCAATTTGAGGTTAATATTATTCAAAAATCAGTATTTATCCAGCAATGAGTGGACCATTTCCATTGTTAGTATCTGTAAGAAAGTTTACTTGTTAATCAACCAATAGTGAATCCCTTTTTTCTTCAAAATAATTGTGAACCCAAAGTATTGTTGTTTCTTACCGTAATCTTTGCGAGCCTTTGTGTTATTCCATTAGCCGTTAGTTGTTTATTGAAGTAAGCCAACCTGATGTTTGTATAACTTTGCATAGTACATTTTTTCTTCTAAGAAACACACCATTATAGATTTATTTATTTACTCATTAATTTTTCGAAACGTTTGAATATTTCGTTATCATACTTTGCAAACCAGTCTCTGCAAGTATTCGACAGCCTGCAACCCAATAAGGTAGGGCAAGCAATGCGATTGGAAGAAGTTATAATTAACAATCATATGAGCGAAAAACCTTTAACAACGAAGCGAATGGTGTAGAAAAGTTAAGGAGAATAATGTACGATGTTTGTAGAAGTTTCTTATTTTCATCACAATAGTTTCGCAGACGCCCTAAAGTGTAGAACAAAACTTGACAGTTGCGTTAGTGGTGTACGTAAGACAACAGCTATTGACTTCGGTATCAAGTGTCACTGTACCGAGCGGCTACTCGTCCACTGCATCGTGGTTGTTGGCATCAATCACTGTTTTTAACGACACCCATTCTCATATACGAATCGGTGAACAAAATTGCTCTGGCTTTTGACCGCTAAACGATCTCCAATATTGCTCGATAAGCTGCATGGATCGTCGCTGTACACCTACATAGCAAATTGTGCACCATCAAGGGATGGTCTTCTTTTCTCCTTTCTACTTTTTGACGTCTGCACGACACGATGTTGCCACCTCCTGTCTTATCTACTGACTACGGCAGTATAAACACCTACGCACGGCATTCCTGTGGTCACAACTGGTCACTTGACCAATCGTCTTCAGGTCTGTCTTCAAGGTGTAATGAAATTCATCTGAGGTTTCGGACAAGTTCAGAACGAAGGTATAACATATACGAAAGTCACACTCGCTTGTTAACCGAATGGCCGATCTGTTTTGGTGTTCAGGATAGCCACCGAGGTGTCCATCCGAAATCTCAGTGACTGTCATACCGTGGGCTGTGTTTCACAATTGTAAAAGCGGTACAGGTCTGTGAAAATGCGCTGCATCAGCATTCACTATCTTGGTTTTAAGGCTGTCACGTACAATGCTTCGAAATCGTTAAGCTGATTTTTCACAGAATGAATGAAGCAATTAGCTGACGATTACGTTTTGAACTTAAAACAGTGTTCTCTCCTTTATTCAGAATCGTCCAATAGGCAGACACCCCTCGAATGAATTCCGCACATGGGAAACTCATCGTATTATTAGTAAAATTTTAAAGGGATCGCATGCAGTCCATCGGTGGTTATGTTTGCAGTTAGATCAACCAAGCTGATCGTTTAGAATACGAATGATGAACTGCTTAACACGAAATCGGAATTAATTGTAAATACATATCTTTCTTATATCGTACAAAACATTTGTAGAATATATGCACACGAGTGTGTGTACAATGGTGGTAAGCCCCTGTTCTACTTTTGGGCATTCATTTAGTCCCACGAGCGACTGTCCGTTTTGATATAAACATGCTCCCTAATGCATAAAACATTCCCCATGAACTATTCTACAAAACTGATAGCTCACTGTTATAATTAATTATGAGTCGTGAACCTGGTTACAAGTTTCTGTATTGGTACTCAGTGGCTCATTGCAACATTCGTAGGAAACACATTTGTAATTAATCAAGTATTCCGATTCTGTTCTCACAACCATGAGAGTATGTGTGTGTGAACATTCGCTAGCTGTGATAACACTGTCCGCTTTTGACCATGTGCTAGGAATGGCCGGGCGTTTCAACATCGTCAGTTCTCAGTTGTGGCCACAGTTGAAGCCGTTCGGATATAATCCATCCACAGTGTGCCAAAAACGTCACACACTGACGTTAGAGCTAACCTAACTTTTTCATCACTGGTTTATCGAGTCAGTAACCATAGTTCAACGGATGTCATTGTTACTGCACTCATTTATTCAGCTGCTTTAGACAACTAACTTCTTGGTTTCCCCAACTACAATAGTCTTGGCGGTCCTTTTTTGTAAAACATGACGTAACGTATCTGATGGTAGTTCACCAAAAAAGGACGTGCCAAATTTAAGCTTGTTCACGCTAAGTGAACATCTCAGCTCATGTTGTTTGTGAACCACAGATCAACTCCAGTACTTTCGAGAACTACGGAACCCTTTGGTTTGCAGACGTTAGTAACCGTATCTGTCTTGTCGATTCACATTTGATTTAATGTTTGTGGTTTTTCATCTTTTATACACTCTGATGCAAATGTAATAACTATGGTTGCGATTGTACAGTAGTGCTTAGTACAAAGTTGAATAACGTGACTGAACCACACGGGCTTTCATCTTTTGAGGAGACTGAAAGTGAACAATTTCGTTTGACAAGTGTTGTTCTAAATCCCGACAGTTTGAATGCTAACCGAAGGTTTTTCCAGCCTAAGATTAAGAGTGTACCTCAGGGATCCAAATATGCACAAAGTCGGTTAGAAAGAACGGCAAGTTGACCATCATCAGCAGCAGCAGCACCATACACAGCAATACATTAGTAGTTGTCACCGATGCTCAACTGACACAACCTTACAGAAAAAACAAACCAAGCGCAGGAAGCGGGAAGAAAAAAATGGGAGGGGAAAGAACGTAACTACTGAAAATAGCTACGTCTTCATTCAATCATTCAACATCAAGATGCCTACACCTTACAAACAAACAACGGAGCTATATGTGAAACTAAGGAGTCATCAGAAAGTCACCTTCCCTAAGATTTTCACCGTCTCGCGTAATTAACTGCATTCCCATAACAGAAAGCTGAACCAAAAACCGACAACTTTCATACCACTGAACCCGATTACTAGCCATCTCATCCAAAATACCCCCCTGCTCGGGGGGACGAGGCCGAATTACAGTGAACGATTTCGTTTATCGACGTAATCTGTATAAAGCGTATTAGGTCCTGAAGTTACCATTCGAATTCAGTCATTCAATTTACCACTTTGTGTCTTTGTTTTCTCTGCATCCGAAACATTTGGCTTCTTTTTTTTCACTCCAGCTGAGTTTTGTATTTCCGAATTGTCTAATTTTGGATGTTCACGCGTCGTGAGTTGTTCTGATGGTTTACTGTTGACAGCTATACACGAAATCGGCTTTCTTTCTTTCTTCGACGCTGTCCTACCAGATGCGTGCTGAAAAATTTGCAGTGTAGAAAAATAAATATAGTGAATGAGAAGTATTGATTCCATTCGGAAATACCCACTGAAGTCATGAGTGAACAAAACTTGTTTTCTGTGTTTATTCAGTAGGCTAATGACATCGCAACCAGTATGAAGACAGTAACTAGGGTGAGTCAGAAAAACTGCCAATAGAGGGCGACAGGTTTGGTATCAGTTACTTAATCGCTGTTCTAAATAGTGGACGAGGGGAGATCAAGTGTCCGCACGAACTTCTAGGCGCAGATGTCAGGGTTGCGCAATGGCTTGTGCGTTTCAACAGGACAACAAACAAATCCACTCACATGCAACAGTATTGATCCCAGAACTTCCTGATTGCTCCGGTTGTCAATGCTCAGGCCTTGTACATACCGAAAACCATTTTAAGCCAAGCTGCACTCCAATGTTTCTTGTGTTTTCCTCGCGGCTACTCAAGTGGTAAACTCGACGCTCATACCTCACTACTGAATGGTGGTGGTGTGAGTAGTATGGTATGATCGCCCACCTTCATTAAACAAGTACGCTGATCGTAAGTAGAGGAAGCTGGCGTAGCGTATCAGTATCCACATTACGAAATGGGGTCCATCAATTTCTGTCATTAGACGACCTACCGAAACGGGGATGCCAAAGCTTTTCCTACCATCTGAGAACAAAACGGAGTCTGTCACTCGCCCAGACTGTTGTCATTCGCCGGAAAACGATCATGCACGTAAGGAGATAAATGGTCATCAGCCTATCTTCACCTTGAAAAGTCTACCCCGATTACATGGAACTCCGGTTTTTAGGTTTCTGTCTCATAATTACTTAATAATATTGTCTTTCTGTTGATTACAAAAGTTCTCGGCTGCCATTCTCTAAATCACATCATATTCATTTTGTTTGTTCCATAACAATCTGCCTTAAATACCTTTCAGTTTATTCGACATTTTTGTCTTGCTTGTATCGCGTCACACGAAGGTCTACTTTTCAGACCTATCTATCTTAAACTCAAGTATCAAACAAGCATTCTATATCCCAGTTTCCTTGCTTGCCGAATATATACTAATTACATTACTGTTAGGGCGTCCATCCTGTGACCGTTCCAGGGCTCCGCCGTCGTGAGAACGAAGAAAAAAACCACTCAACTCAGTCCCAACTAGCGGAACTGTATTAAAACGATTGAGACCTTTTTTTATACCGCTATGTACATGTGTGGTCCCAAGTCTTTTTTTCCCGATAACTGTTCTCTTCGATGCCTTGGGAATATGTGAACATTACGTGCCTTATAAATACCTTGTACTTGAGGCTTTGGTCGCACACGTTTTTGGGGCGGAACAAAGCTCTCTGTTTGAACGCGTCTTTTTTTTTGGCTTGTCTTGGGAGTGAATACGGGACAATCACGATACTATTCGGGACCGAGGTTTTGGGCGCTAATATCAGAGGGACGAGGATCCGAATTTTGCCAAACGAATTACAAAGCTAGGACAAACCAGCATACGGCTTAGAAGAATTTACAACAATTACACATTTCTGGCGAAAAAAATGTGCGTATACAAGGCATCTTACAATTTATTTTTGTTGTTCTCATCAGGTTCTTCAAAGATAAAATTGTTTCAACTGTACGATCGTGTTTCAGAGCGACAAACGTAGACAAGAAATTATAGTGGTCCAAATGGATATGATTTTTTGCCATGGAGTCCTGGTGGGACTGAGAATCGGTGACCACCTTCTTACTCAGTGAGTAGTCACTGCTATGCTTATCGGTTTAAAAAGTTAACCAATGGCTAAAAAGGTTACTAGGGAAGATTGAAACAGAACGGACAAATTTGCAAACTCAGATAGACAATTTTTGCAAGCTCTTTGCATAATCACATTACCGTCTTGACACCAGTAAGCATTAATCACGTTACACAGTGATCTTCTCCTGAGATTTAAATCGAGTAAAGTTATCACTGAGGTGTTTACATTTGGCCTCATTCACTCGATCGGGGTCCAGTAACCCGGATTAACTACGCAACAATCGATAACCGACCGTCTCATCGAATGAGTGAATAGCGAACGTGATAAAGCAGGATAAACCATGATGAGTTATTGAAAAGCCAGAGATATTTGAGTGGTTAATCCTAAAGACAAAGACCTTTGAGAGAAACCACTGCAAACATGCGTCGAATGATTTTCAAAGCATGAGGATCCCACTCGGAGTGGCGAAAGTATTAGATACGACGAAAAAATTTCAACGTGTACAATCAAGAAATTGAGGAAATGTAAAGGAACATTAATGGCAAAAAGTGTAGAAACCGTACAGTGTCTGTTCGTGTTGTCTTTCCTGCATCGTCACGTGAGTAATCAGCAACTGAGCTACTGTCAGCTGAAGTTGAAGTTGTGGAACTGGGAATAAACCACATTGCTAGTATGCCGGTTTGTTAGTGATCTTGTTAGCAATATATGTGAACCTCGGTGATGTCGCCACTCCTCGGTTGCGACCGTATGGCATTATTAGAGAGGCACTCATCAAACACAAACAATGCACACAAGATTGTAGACTGTAATACATAATGTCAGGCTTTGTTCACATCATAAGTACTATTGTCCATAATGGGAAAATCAGGAAAGATTACTCCACTTTATTTCAGTCCATACTGATGACATACTTTTCTATCTCCGTCTGTAAACTTTGCGTCGTTAGAATGATCGTTTGTTATTACGTATTAGAAGTCCCTATTGAAATGCTATTTTACAGAAACCCTAAGTGACTGTTTATATTATCCACAGGATTTTGTGATGTTAACATAAGATTTTGCCTGTATGTTAGTTCTAACCATAAAGACAGTATAACCGAATGTATGCATGTGGCTTGTCACTTTCAAGATTCATCATTTATTGATCAAGCGACCGTGATCTTACAGTGACTCTCGAGTTTATTGTACCATTAAGAAACCGAATGACTTTGGTTCAACATAATACGCTTTATCATTGAATATCGCTAGTCATTCTTCGAACAATTGCGAAGTAATTCAACACTTATTGGTCAAATTCCATGCTACTAGATGCGTGACAAAACAATCGAACTATCACAGTAGATGCGATTTACCGATATCGTTCGAAACTTCGAACAGACACTGAAGGTCGATTGAGTAACACCATTTTTATTCAGCTATTGTCTAACTTGCCAGCCTTTGTACACAAGGTCCTCTATTCAGCCTACTTATAATGTGTGTGGATGTCGTTGATCAGGCAAAAACTCATTGTGCCATAATTGAAGGTACCTCGTTTTTCGTGAGCGAACTGGCACATATCGTCTTGGTTAGGGTGCAACTGTGTACTGTATTACAAGTTTGTCTGTTGGCATGTTCTTAGTCGAGATAATAAGTACATTTATTACTGATCCGTATGGATGTCACGGGCACTCATGAAGAGGCAGAGTTATCTAGGATACCGTATAATTAAAAAGGTCTGATTCAGTGGCTCTCGGCAGACCTTGAACAGTTACTGAGTTGATGGAGTTATTTGAAAGTGACGCTATTGCTGTAGTTTGACTGTATATATTAAAGGGTAATATGATAAGAAAACGCATTTCATCACCAGTGCGTCATGATTTTGTTGGATGACTTGGCTTCAACAGAATTACTCCATACTAGCCAAACCGGGTCACTATTAGACTTCAACAAAATTGATCTTCATGGATGCCAATAAGTCTTTACTATCTGCTCGATAGCCAGAAATCATGTTAGGATCAGGTAACTGTTGGAAAAGTGAGAAGTAACCTGAATTAATGCGAATTGGAATTTACCGAATGTGTGTTTTGTAGAATCAGTGAACTTGTATCTTAGCAGTGTGTAGTCCAGTCAACTACTGCCTTCCCGTTAGAAACAATTGTCACAGAGTGTGTCAAACGGCTAAGTGATTATCTACTAATTGTTAATGACAAGTTTCTTCAACAGACAAAACAGCCGGAGACTCTCGTACAGTCATACTGACAGTGAAAGAATAAAAACATATTTAACTGTGTTGGCTACCGGTTGTGAGTGAGCCACTGGCGCTGCGAGCTGTTCCGCTTGCTCATCAGCAGCAATGTTTTGTTCGCCTGCCATAAATGGCAACATGACATCCTCGTTTGCGAGTCGTCTAAATGTCTCTGCTGATTCATCATCCATTGGATGTCGTGGCCCTTTTGATGTCGCAGTTATGTTGGCCATTCCAATATTCTCCTGGCCAGACAGCCCAGACCTTTTCGCAGCCATAGACGTAACCGAATCACCCATCGCGTCTGGAAGAGTAGGCTAGAGAAGACATAACAATAATCATATTCAAATCTAGAGTATCGTCTACTATACTAGAATTCATATGACATGTGTCTATTTTCGCAATTTTACTGTGAAAATGTCTATCCAACAATGAGCACTAATCGTTATCATCGTAGATATACATCAATACATCAATGTTCAAACGGATCATTTTTGTTGACTGGTGAGAAGATTATTGATACACGGTTAATATATCTCATGGTCTTACGCAAGCTCGAATTCGACGCACGACTGCAAGCCAAGAGTGACAGACGTTTATAGAACTTTGGGTAAGCTAGCAATTTGTTGGTGCATGGCGTGTTGACCACGAAAACTTGACGTTCGCACTGAAAATTTCATTCGAGATATGCACGACCCGGTGTGTGTAAACACTGACAGGTCTAATACGCAGGACAGACAGAGTGTTTGCACAAACGCCACAGTACTCAGCTGACCGATGGACCTACAGTTTTAGTCAGTTCCAGTACTGTCATAGGTTAGAGCGATCCTTTAAATCATTATCCGATTCAGAGACCTGGGCTGCCGACGTTATGATCCCACTTTTATGATCGCGTCTATCTCAAGTTGATTGGTCAGTATGTGCACTTGAGAATGAGTTCAAGAGGGTAATCACCAAACGACTCACTCTGTAGCTCATTTTATTGTGCTTATCTCAAAATTGGCTATACTGTTGGATAAAACCATAAAAGGAAAGTTGAATTTCTAAAATGGCTGTTCTTATACCGTCGAGAATCCAGGCGTCAAATTAGTTTCCTCACTACACCTACCACTATCAAATATAGACAAGCGAAAATGCAGACCCACTATCGATTCACTCTAAGGTTTGCTGCGGTTCGTAATACCGTCAGTCATATTAGTAACACAGCTGACATTTGGGAAAAACATAAAACTGATTCCAACACTGCCATCTTTTACTCAATGTGGGAATAATGTTTGTGTGGTTAAAGACCACGCCTATGTCTGGTTGCTTTGCGATTCATCGCACCTTTGTTGTGAAAAACGCTCGGGGCTCTGCACGCTCATTCGCCACACAGATCACAAGGCCTTGACGTTCTTTAAATGGAACAACTTAAAATACACGTTTACGAACCGTGAAACAGTTGGTGAGGTCAATTCCTATGAGACGCAATAAATTATGGATACTGTGGTGATGAAAACCAGACCACTTACGATGCGTTTCAATCATCGTCCGCGTTTTTAAAAGAAAACGGACGTGGTGCATAACGTGAACGTCTCAAGAATGCACAGCTTTCACATGTCCACCCGAGCTCGATTGCCATTTTGGTGTGATAGGAACCGTCAACCGAGTTCATGCAAACTCTGCGGCATTATGTAATGATTTCCTAGCGTTGAGACCGCAAAAGACGATTGACCTGGAGGATTGTTTATTGTCCAAAATCCCTTAAAATTTGTGTGAAAACGTAGAACTACGAACGCGTACTCACAGTTACAGGACTGATTTGTATCCGCACTCGTTGGTTAACAATGCATCGTCATTCGTTTTGGTGGCACATCCCACAAATGTATGCACACGTTTCCAATAGTCGTTTCTGGTCCCTCGTATTCGTGATGTCGAGACCTGTTCTTTAGTTCCTGAATGTACGCACTGTGTTATTCACAAACAAAGGTGCATGTGTTAGAGTGGGTACTCATCAAAACACGTTATGGAGGCGCAAGGACATCCACCTTCAGCATGAGTTGGGTCGACAGCTGGACGTAGCTGACATTGCACAGGCGACGATCGATAAACGCAACACAAAACCTTCTAAACACTACGCAACAAGTGATGCCAGAGCCTACCCTTTCACTACAGTTTGTATAGGAACATGCATTCTAACATTCTAGCCACACGATAAGGTGAAAGCTATTGATTTACAATATTCCATTCATGATATTGTCCTCCTTCAGTTACAGCTTTTGCTTATTTTGATAGGGACTCTGACAGGACTCTTGCTCGATCAGCTGACAATAAATCTGGTTCACTTTTAGTCGGTCCATCGTTTGTCCCCAAAACTCAACTTGGGGTTATACACGTAAAATAGATGCAAGAGTTAATTGCACTTTTGACGATTTACCTGGCGTTTTTCATCTCCTTGGAAGGGCAGTGGAACATCTTCATCAGCAAGCTGTCGAAATGTTTCCGCGGATTCCGCGTCCACATACGGTCCTTTCTTGTCAGTAGACTCTTCCATTTTTTGTTCCGACCGCATGAACTGCGATGATGTTACAGCTTGCTTTGCTGTAGCTGTAGCAGTTGGTTCTGATGGTTTCTTATCCAGTTGTGACTCAACCGGGCTTTCAAAATTGGCCGGCGGAAGTGATTGCTTCAACAGAAAAGTGGGACAATAAAAAATCCTTAAGGAACTAATCAAGTCATACCCGTTCTACAAATTTTATCGTGATCGGCTAGTCATCAGTGACCACAGGCTGTATGGAATGAGCATTTATACTGAGGAGCTTGCATCCTAAACACTGCCTTGGATTATCGTCCTCACCACCATCCTTTAAAGCAGTACATGAATGGTTCGTGCTGAGACCTGATCATCATACAACCGCGCAGTGAAAGGAAACATCCGTGAGAAATACGACAGAAGGAGAAAGGAAGGAATGAGATCTAATTATTGGAAACATTTATGAATACACTCAAATATTCATTACGAAGACGGCTACACCTTGCAAACAAACAGCCAAAGTACAGTTGGGAACAAAGTGTCATCTGCTTTCAGCATGTGTATACTGGAGACATGATTATGTCGACACGAGCTATACATCTCCGGAGGTTCAACAAACAACTGCGTTACTCACCACGATCCTGAACTTGAAAGTGTTAAAACAACACCGAGTATTTTCTAGTGAGGGGAACCATGTACGTATTTGTATTCAACAAAATTGACCGGTTTGATGCTTGCTAAAAAAAATTTCACTTTGAGGGCCAAACAATCATGACCATCAACATTAATAACACTAATAAACCAGTAGTCGTCACTTTGAAACAAACTAATCGCCTTCGTCGTAAAAACATCCACTGCCAGCCAAATAAAGCCTGGTGTTGATAACAATACTGATGAAATCGGTATAAGTAGAAACATCATATACGTTTTGTTATCAGTTTGCCATTCAACTCCATCATTGTCTAAACACTGCAGTCTCCAGAGCCTACTATGGCACACTGACGAAACTACTAAAGCGCACGATTCCAATTTCAATATCTGCCAAGGGAAACCGAGGACATTCTGCCATAAGGCAAATAATTTACAAATTTGCATACATTGCGAAAAGCCAATCGGTCAGTGATCGCGGGGGTTAGTGAACAATTCCCAAAGTGATTGTAAACGCAGCAGTAGGTGGTTAATACAGACTTGTCTTTGCATGAATCAGCAGACCGTATCTCAAACCGGACATAGAGTAAAAAAACCCAAGGCGCTCAGCGTCCTGTTCTGGAACGGAATGGGACAGGTTTTGTGATCCAAGAACGCGAATGGCACAAGAGTTGTTTATTCGACAAAGCAATACATGGGTTAAGCACTGAAACAAAACCAGACACAAAACCACTCATTTGCACGCGGTGTTCGGCCTCAGACCGCCTCGGCTGTCACAGACGTCACCTTGCAAACAAACAACCGAGCTGTAAGTGTAAGTGAGGCGTCATCAGCAAGACAGCTTCCTTACGGCTTTCATTGCCCCGCGACCAATCAAGTTCAGCCCAATTTGTGATTTTAACAATTTCGTTTTGTTTTCAGGCCAGTCACACGTTTACGATTGACGACAGAATGCAAAGTGAATTCATACTTTAATGTACCTTTTGACTACCGTGTTCAAATTTTTTATAATTTACTTGATATTCGTACTCAATGTTTTTGACCCCCTTCCGGAAAAGTTGTGAAACTTGTTCATTCATTCATCATCATCATCATAGCAGCCATGAGCCTGACCAAAAGGTACGGTGGCTCGGGCCGCCGCTCACCTCAACAGTGACGTGGAATATCCTAGAAGAAAACGTTACTAAGAAAGTCAAAATTTAATAACAGGAGACTAAGGGGATGAACTAGGAATCG
Organism: Paragonimus heterotremus; assembly: GCA_013368495.1. Taxonomy (NCBI): domain Eukaryota; kingdom Metazoa; phylum Platyhelminthes; class Trematoda; order Plagiorchiida; family Troglotrematidae; genus Paragonimus; species Paragonimus heterotremus. The sequence goes on along the minus strand of LUCH01002164.1, from coordinate 46,592 downwards.
TATCGATACAGGTACGCCATTGTCTGCGACACATCGCCATCTCGGATAGCGTCTCTAACCAGTGGTTTGAGTGATCACGAGGACTCCATCCAGACAGGCGACACCTACCCACTTTGCTTAATGGAGCAGTCAGGGTTGTTGCTGGACCACCATGTGGTTTTACCCAACTATTGGTAATCTCAATACGGTAAACGTTCAATGATGCTGATGCCTACGCGCTAGCACCGTACGACCTACCGCCACAGTGCACGGTCGTCCCCGCATGCCGATGGTTAAACTATCTGCCGTACATTTGTCCTCTTTGCTACAATGCACTGTTCGTGACTTCTACATTCCCGAAACAACAATTACTAATGCACCACCAGATATGCTCTTCAAAACGACAGAAGTACGAGATAAGTTTTCTCTCCAAAATCGGCGTAGATTCGTGATAAACGATCTGCATACACAATTGTGAGCAGTGACAGACAATTAACAAGGAAATTGCTTCATTTTCGTTCTTGCAACTAGGCAGTTTATTCGCATGATTTGAGTTACTTGCTTGGGTCTAAGTGCATGGATTTTGAGGTAGTTTTTATGCTTCTTCCATGTTTGCCCTTAAGCTGGAGTTATTTTCATGTTTGTATGACAAGCACACTGTTTCAAACTCATGCGCCGATTATTGCGATTGTTTCTGTTCGTCTTTGAACAACCTATTTAAAATATCACAGATAATTGAATGTGTCAAGTTCCGATTGATTTCTTCTGCTGTATAGTGGAAAGCCTGACACAACCGGAAGGTAATGGTCTCACATCAGTTCCATTAGTTGTTCCGAACAATAGAAAACCGCGACCTGGGAATTATAATCAAAAAATGGATATTTGCTGTGCGGGACTTGTCAAGAAAAAAACAGGCACAGCACTAGTGATACCGGATGTGGAGACACAGTAGCGGCGTAATGCGGAGCTTGTGATCGTTGTTCTGTATTACCATGTATTTTGTAATGGATGTCTGGTAGTTTGTAACTGCACCAGTCAAGCGCCTTTGTGTAGCAACTGCAGTGAGATAAACGAATTTCGAATGCGAAGAGATGGGCAAATATGTTCAACTTCTAACGCCTCCGGTGATTATTACTTTGAACCTAGTTTAATCACAGGTTTCGGCGGTCGAATAAGTTGAGCGCTGTTATTATGGAGACGAATCTACACTGACAATCTCCTGCTACACACCAAACCAACTGGAGCTACACTGACCAATCCAGATGACCATAGACCGATATTAGAAGCACTCAATGCAAGTTCTTTAGCATTTTATAAATTCTCCACAAACAACACACTAGATGTGAGTTAAGTTTTTTAAATTTCTTCTTAGTTTTTCTATAAATGAAATTATTGTGATTAACACTGTTGAAATTTTATTGTTGGCCACCCAGCGAAAGCGACTAGAATTCAGCACAAACTTCTGAACTGCAATTACAGGAGCTAAAATGCTACTCAAACGAGTAACAAGAGAGGACCGATCGTACTTCAACTATAGATGATAACAAGAGCTAATCGAGATGTCCACACTAGTCGTGTATCTACAAGCCAGGCCAAAGTGTTGCACATGTTACCAGTTTTCAGCATGTATGTCGCTTTTCGGTCAAGTTTGCAATAGTTGCTAATAGTCACCGAAATATATAGCCTATATAAGACTAATCGGGGGCTTTACCTGCATACTTAAGTAGCGCCGTCTTCGTGTGACGCCAAGCCTAAAGTTGCATACCCAAGTAAGAAGAATAGCTGTATTCCATTAGAGGATAAAATGAGGAATGTATCACTGAACAATAATGTTTATCGGATGAATGTGTATAACAGCAGCACCACTCTGTAATCGACTATCGTTTCTACTCATGCCTATTCATTTGTGAACTAATCTTCCAGACAAATTTACGGCAGAAAGTCTGGTCATCGACATTCGGGAACGACTGTACACTGTGGCGGTAGATCGTACGATGCTAACGCGCAGGCGCCAGCAGGCTGTCAATGCTTTACTCAAGTAGGTTACATGATTCATTCCAATCTGAGCAGGGTTACGGGCGCACTGGCGTGCCACGACAAACACAAACACACACTATGTCTGGATGCACACACACACACTGGAGTAAGCAGAAAATGATACCGTATCACTACGCTGTGTGACTAAAGCGACGACAATAAAAACCGAACGATTCATGTTTAATAGCTTATAGAAGAAGGATTTAACGTACCTGTTCTTGTTGGTTACAAGGTGCAATGTTCTCAACATTTTGCACCCGGTTGAACGCTGTTGAACGCATTGCTCCAAATTCGTAAGGGTATTTCCAAAATAGCCTCACGTGTACTGTTCCGGAGAAGGGCGAACCTGTGGGCTCTGATGCAGTGCGCAACTTCGGCGACTGTAGCTCAAATGGGCCTTCAATAATACCTGTTGTCCTTGTGGCCAAACCAAGAAGAGGAATTGTGGCGACCCCTAAGCAGCTGGCTACAGGTTCTGGGTCTGCATTGTCAAGAACGTAGATTTTCAGACTCTGTGTACGTAAGTACCTGAAATGAAGCAGTGCGCGTATCTAGTAGAGTTGAATGTTGGCAGACTGTTTAACATACGTTACGTTTGGCTGACACGGTTTGAGGACACCAGCTAACGTGACCATTCGCTTGAGTATTTACGTGATGCATGGGCTGATCGCGAGCTTAAACACAGAAGGTCCGGGTGAAGCCGTAGATAATACAGCCAACCAGACACGTAACTAAAGGCTACAACGTGGGTGGGTAGAGTGGCTGCAAGAGCTCAGCCGACACTGATCAGAAATCCACCGCCGAAACTAACGTCATCTAATTGCCGGAGAACAGCCATGAAAAGTACACAGTTATCGCTCTCAACTCGCCTAGGTGACTTTCGTTGAATACCAAGAATTATTTGGCTATGCAGCTTGATCCCAGCCGTGACGTCCCGAATGACATCGTTTGACTGTTCACTCTAACCCAAGCATTGCTAATGAATGAACAACAAGATAACAACTCAGCCACTGTGAATTTGTCTTGCAAGGGTGAATGTTTAGTAGGACGAGCAATCAATACTGTAAGAAGAGTTGAAAGTCCCAATCCGAATGTTCCCGCTAGTCGGAGTATTGTTAACTTGGACTATACAGTAGGTCCAAGTGGGCAGCGTTGTGAATAAGTATGCCAGCTGACAGTTATTTTCGATCGGACAACTGAAGATCTGCGAAGAGTGTCAGCTAGCCGTCTGCCACATCGAACAATCATTAGCCATGCTGTGGCTGACTGGTGTAAAGTGCGAAATGAACAGATGATGACATGGTGTAGAGAAATAAAGTCGTTCACCAAGGGGTTGACCACTATAAATCGAATTCATTTCCCAGATTGGGGCCCTCATGGCTCACAGCATCGGTGACTGGAGACGTCAGGTGAGGTGGTGGCTAATCGGGCTCAGTGGCATGGATGTTGTCAGTGTTAGGCCGAGTTATGTGTAAAATAATTGTGTTAAATGACATGAGGCAATGAAAACCGTACGGAAGCTCTCTTTTTGACAACATCTTAATTTCCTTTACAACTCGATTTTTTGTCTGCGAGGTGTATGCAAGTTGATGTTGAATGTTTGATTGAAGACGTAGCTGTTTTCAGTAGTTAGGTTTCGTTCTGTCCCCGTCTTTTGTTTTTACTTTTCTTGTACATGGTTTACTTTTTCTACATGAATGTTTAGAGTTTAAGCATCAGTGAGAAACTTGGATATAATCTTGTTTGCAATGATGCTAATGATGATGATGATTGTGAACGCCAATTCCACATGTAACTTTATTCTACTTACATGTTCACAGTAGTATTTCTTCTTCTTACTCCTGACTATTTGAATTGCTAAAGTTTATTTGAGTTCCATAAACCCTATATCAACCTTAAACAATCAAACTGTATCCGACTTTATTACTTATACTCCGTTACCTACCGCTGTATACCATATTCGTTTATGCCAGAAACAATAACGCACTACGTATCTTACTGCCAGGATTAACTTCACGACTTATCACGTTTCTGCAACACTGTTATATGCGTTTGTTAGCCTGATTTTAAGTTGCCGTACATTTAATTAGTTTACTACTCTGGTTGTAGAACCACGTTGGATATTTATATATATATATATATATTTGCGTCTAAGCATCTGCCCTCTGCCCATTTTATGATACATATATGATACATATATGTATATATGCATCCAGCACAGATAGTGTGTATGGCTAGGCTACTGGAGTGTACCATCGGTTACAAAAATGCGAAAACATCGTGATAGCTAAAACGGAGGACTGTAAACAGGTAATAAGTGAACGGTAGCTGCAGAACATAGAGATAACGAGTGACCAACGAGTCGCATGAGCCAAGGATAGGAAAAAGATAGCGCTTAAGGTAAACTACCCAAACTGGCGAAGAAGAATGCCAACAGTATTACATACTCGTGCATCAAAACTTATCATACCGCTCGCTATCCAACAGCGAGCAGGATATTTCTCTCGAAGAGACTCAATTACAACAAGAGGGATGCAACAAACAAAGACTACTTGGTCGACCTGGAGCACATAATGGAATCTAACGGCCTGTCAGAAGAGGAATAGCAACAAATCAGACAAAATATAGTCACGTTCATAACCCGCATCAGGCAGTTCACTAACCTCACCAAAAGCAAACAACGAACATTATACAACCCCAAAAAAGATGACAACATCTTTCTACCAGCTGACAAAAGACAGATGACGGTCATGATGGACAAAGCAGATTATACGGAGAATGCAAAACAGCTGCTGTACGACGCAGCCGCTTAACGTTTACTCAATGTTGATGGCACCCAAAAACAAGTGAACAAAATCAACGCCGTATTAAAGAAACTGGAAGCTATGCAAGAAAGAAGCGAAAAGGAACGCTGGGCAATACCGTCGGATGATGCGATCCCTGCCCTATTATATGGAATTTCGAAGATACACAAGGACAGTGTTCCGTTAGTTTTATCCCTACCGAGCATACAGAGATACAACCTGGTCAAAGATCTGTTCAAGCGATTACAATATTATCGACGGATATGAACATTTCACCAACAATATTCTGCAATTCTTTAACAAACTGAGAAGGGTTAGGACAGAAGAAGATTTGGCAATGGTCTCATTTGGTGTAACAGCGCTGTTCACCTCCATCGACATCACCATGGCTAAAGAAACACTGTAAATACTGCTGGAGGAAAATCCCCGACCGAATGAATCTTTGAAACCAGAAGGCGTATGCACCTTCATGGAGCGATGATTGTCAGCGCGCTTCAACTTCAGTGGCCAAATCTATGGAGAACTTAAAGGAATTCCAATGAGTTCACCCATATCCGGATTCATCGTCGAGGCGTTCATGCAGAGGTTAGACAAGATCGAGGTGTCGAAAACAAAACCAGAACTGTGGATACGATATGTTATCGATACATTCATGACCTTTAAACAGTCAACGATAGAAAACATACACCAGCTACTCAACAAAGTTTATAACGATATTAAATGTATCATGGAGATTGTAAACCGGCAACCACTTGCTGTTTATAGAAGTACTAACCAGCCGTGAACCTGATGGAACACTGCAGGCCTTAGTTTGTCGAAAAGAAACACACACGGACGAACTCTCTAGATTTCGCGGCAACCACCCAGTCTGGCATAGGAGTTGCACTCGGACTCTATTTAATGGGGCTGAAACACACTGTAGTACTGCAGGGCTCCGAAGATGAGGAGGAAAACACTTGTACCGAGTATTTCTTCGCAACATATACCCAAGGAAATTCACTAGAAGGAAATTTTGCAGAAAGAGAGAGATTCAAGGTCTACGAAAACATCAACAAAACGAACTGTGTTGCCATATATCAGAACCGTAGAAGGAATGCCTGCAAGACTTCTGAGACCATATGGTATTATGCTAGCGCACAAGCCAACGGCAACATAACGAAGAGTGCTATCGAAACCAAAGGAACAGCCCTAACTTGCCGATAGAAGAAACGTTATATACAAAATCCAATGCATTGACTGCGAACAACATTACGTCGGACAAATAGAACGGAATTTATCAACACGAATTCGTAAACGCGAAATGGCCACGATCGACTTCCTCTGACAACCATCCATCAGGATAAAACTGGACACACCTTCGACTTCAACACTGCAGAAGTCCTTCCTCAAGTAGATACCAGACATGCAAGAGAATTTCTGGTAGCTTGGTACTCACCAGCCAGGTCAATAAACGAACACACGGAACTCGACAATATTTACTAGGTAATGCGCACCAAGAACTTGAGGAGATATAAACGCCGGCAAGCGGAAATGCCGACAAACACGAACAGAGCAAGTTAAACGGGTCGGACCAGTGATTAAAACGGGACGATGGATGATCAATCAGATCAAACTCCAAAAACGAAGAAATGGCTCAACCATTCAAATAGCACAAACCAACAAATCAGGCTTGAGGTGAGAAATTAATAGCAGCAGAAACCAGCCAACCAGATTCTAAAACAAAAGTTCGAGAGATCAAAGAAGTAACAAATCAGGTCTCAGGTCAAGGCTCAAGTGCGACAAAAAGCAGCCGATGGTAATTCAGGTCAAAGGTCAAAACAACGGGAAATGATCAATCAGAACTCAGGCCGGGAAGTCGACTTACTCCGACATCAACCACATTTCATCAAACCCCACGCTCGAGCCCATACGCTGAAACACCTACGCACTGATAATGTCACTTCCTTTAGTAATGAAGTGCTTGCAACCTAAGTGTGAAGTTTGGCGAAAATCACAATACTGTATTCCCAACCCTGATTGAGAAAAACAACACCACTGTTTCCAACTATAACACGATTGTTTGTTGTAAATGATAGATACCTTGATGTTGAGTGGTTGAATATAGACCTGGCTATTTTCAATAGTTAGATCTCATCCCGTTTCCTCCTTTTATCTTTTCTCTTCCTGTGCTGAGTTTGCATTTTCTTTTTGACTGTTTGGCGGTCAAGCATTGGTAAGAACCAATGGTGTGTTGCTGTCTTTGCTGTTGACGATTATTTCACCCGGTCGCCAGCTTGTTTGGTAACCGGCTAAGAACTGCGTTGAGTCTGACTAGTTGCTTTTGCTCATGATCATATCTGTTTTTGGAATGGTCAATGTTAACCAGACTTCAAGCAACTTTTGATCTTCGAATGGTCTTAATCAAAAAGTCTAAAATTAGCATTCTGAATGACTATATATTCTGTAGATGCATATGGACAGAAGTATACAACGTCTGACCAGGAGCAACGACAGTTTTTGTACATTTGTCGGACGGTTGTGACATGTCTACACAAACCACCCATTCTGGTGGTCGTATATGTTGATGCTGTATTTAATCATAGGAAAAAAACTGAAATGGGACCGTTGGCCACTTCATATTCTGATGATCCATTAGGGCGGTGTTACCGCACATCATCTGCCATCGGGTGTGTCTTTAAGGTCCGAATGTGGTTAGTACAAACGTTCCACCTCACGGAAAAGTTATGCTTCGATGCGAATGGTGGTCCACCTCCACCATCAGCATTTTCAGCCTTCAGCGCTACCCGTGGGTAAAGAGGTAATAGACCATGAATTTGCAGAGTAATAATTCAGCACAAATTTGTGTCAAAGAAATAGTGGCATGAGGCACGAAATAAACAAAAAACAATTGGTTTTCAAGAAGAGTTAGACAAAGAGGTCTTTGGATACATGCTGTTCACTGAATGCGATACAACACCCTGTCATACAATGTTCCCCACCAGCGGTACAGATGGTCACGTACTACCCATCTAGGTAGACAGTAACTACCATTCTTATTCAGCGGAAGGGTCAAGGCTTTCATAGCTCGTGCCTGCAATAGCTCTTGACCTTGTGGTTTCTCCAAACCACCAGCGGCCACGCAGAACAGTGTGTGGTGCAGCAGACGCTGTGTCGACATACGGAGTACGTAATCCGACTAGCACAGACTGTACATTTTTACAATATCGGTCATCAGTCGCAGGTTTGTACATTTCCCAAACAGGTGCGGGTGGATTGTCGCGTTGCTCATGGAATTATTTCATTTGGCCCAGGCTAATTGGCGGGGACTGCGACGATCAAATATCGAGAGACAATATGCATCATCCGCTGGACAGAACCAAGCCTCTCATTCACAGATTAAAACTGTGCACACATGAATGGCCCACTCTGGCTTTATTCGACAAACAAATGTCATTAAGACGTCACAATTGACGGGAATAGGCGAATGCACCAAGTGATTCGGGTATCCTGATGAACTTCTCGTCAGCGACACTCTAGGCTCACGAGATGACACTACTCAAGTAAGTGAAGCAATCGACAGTCTGCATTAAAACATTGTTCAGTACTGCCCCAATCCAGTAAAAACACTAGTTTTCAGATGCAAAGTACACACTACACGGACTAGCCGTATTACTGAACCGATTCAATGTGGTTTGCATGTTTCCAGCAGAAGAACTAAGTAATACACTATCCTGCGTCTACTTAGTATCAGTCAGCATGTCAAGTGTTTGAAGTTCCACTTCGAGCTTCTCTACACTTCTGAGTGCTCCATTCAGAATATCGCCCACCACAAATTTAAATAAAGAAGAGTTGGACTACTTTGTTAAACGCAAGTCGACTCGGAGAACGTTCGACATGGCTGCACAAAAATGCACACTCTGCGCACAAAACCGGTATACAACGACTTCAACAAACTGAACTATTTCACGGGGACACCTCTGCATTGAAGATAGTCCTGAAGTGCCTCGAGCCGTCGAGTCAGTAGGAGCATTCAAATCGATAAACACCGTCACCGTTGGCTGAGAATGGGAGTGCAGATGCGTCATTGTCTGTCAAAAACTGGACATATGGTTAATCAAACCATGACAAGGTCAGAAACCTGCCCGTTATCTCAAATGATCTTATTCGTGTTTCATTAGCCATCTTATTGTGATACTCGTGAATAACTTAGATGGGTTAGAAACGAGGTTAATATCTCTATGTTTGTCACATGATATCCTGGTACCTTATCCAAAAATACTAGTTACTACTGATAAACACCAACCGTAAAGCATCTCTTAAGTTTCACATATATAATGGAAGAGCGTGATCAATCCAGACAAAAACCTTTCATCCACATTTTCAAAATGGTGAAAGAAAAGAGGTCAGGAACTGGAGAGTAATTATGTCTCGAAAATTTGAGTTTCAAAGCCAATTCAGTTTCTGACTGATGACTGTCCGGAATGTCATAACTGGTCACAAAATCTTTCTTAGCCACAGCTGAATGAGCTGAATAAGGCTAGTGGAACGGTTTTCCAATATGCTGAACCCATTTGTCAAGTCGCAAAGACAAGCTATAAACTTGTGAGCCACCTTTTTCACACATAGTCAAACTACCACCTTATCGACGGCCAGTTAAGCCAAAAACCAGGGAAAGCCGCACTCTGAGGTACTCAAGAAACAGGGAGGAACTAAAAGCACCTTCTCCTTTCCGTTTCTCCTTTTCTGTTACCATTAAACTGTGCGTTTTCTACTAGTTTGACAGTGGTGGCTGACGTACAAATATGACCTATGAACAAGTAGCAGATATGATCCGGAAGAATCTCGCTATGTGCTTCCGAACTATCTGTTCTCCATCTGACCTTGGACAAATGAGTTGAACTGGGCAGAAATCAAAAGCGATTGAATTTAGGTGTTAATGAGAATTTTCTTACAATAGATTTCTCATGTCTTATCAATAATTTGTTAATCACAACAACAGCTTTTACTGTGCTACTCAAAGTGCAAGTGGCAACAGACGCGAGCTCCACCAACGACTTTGCATACAATCCATTCATGTATTTTCATCGAACATGAGCCTGATCAGAAGTTACTTTAACTCGGGCAGCTGCTCACCGCAACGGTGAAATGAAGTGGTTGGGAAGAAGAATAATTCACTGGAAAGGACAGGGTTAGGCGTAGTATCCGAAAATGAGTTAGATGTAGGTATGCCATAAACTGCAACACACTACCATTTCGGCTAGTTTTTCTAGCCAGCGATATAGGTCATCGAACGACTCCAGCAAGACAGGCAACAGTCACCGGTTTTATTCAAGCAGACATGCAGAACCATTATAACTCGTGACCACATCGTTTCTTGACAACCGTACAATTTTACCCAAATTTGGCAGTCTAGCTATGAAATATCCTGTGCAGTAAGCGCCGAGATGATATGCGGAATATTTAACTCAATCTTAGTAACAACTAGATTAGATGACAAATTGGTTTTTGGATCTTTGCAAAAAAACAGTCGGAAAATCGTCGGTTTAGAGCTTATTGAAATATGTTATTTGTTGTAGAGTGTTTACGTCAAAATCAATATGTAAACAATTTAAGTTTCTTTGACTGATGCACATTCACTTCTTAGCACCGTCAGTTTGTCTACTTCTCTCCTGTTAATTCAAAACATTTAACTCACTGGTCCAGGTTTTGTGTAGTTCTTACAGGAAACTTGGCCAAATCGTCAAACGTTGCATTCGAAGTTGCGTCGATTACATTGGAATCGTGTTCAGGTTGATCGAAGAATTGATATACAAAATACGGTGACGGTAGACAGTCCGGTCGACGGGAACGAAGGTTTGCGATTTTAAGCACATGAATTTGTAGTTCATTTTCCGTTGGATCTGACCCCGTTGGTCTGGTGGAATGGCCCGTAGGGTGTGTGATCATTTTCGAAGATGCCAAACTTGCGCGCTTGTTGGCAGAGCTCAATAGCGACAAGCTTTTACAGCGTTCTCTATACAACCTGTATCAAGATAAGTGAGTTACTAATGTGCCAGTTACAGTATACGATACATCTTCATGCACCACTTTACTCAGTGGATTAAAGTACTCATCAGAACTTATGAAATTGTAATTCTATTAGAATGTGAAAATTTGGCTGCGGCCGTTGTCGAAAAACAGTTCTGTCACATTTTCTCCTGGAAGTGGCTTGTAGATCAGTAGGTTTAGCGTACGCATTGTTGAGACAAGGTGTCCATTATGATAAAGTAATAAAACAATATTATATTTTGATCGGCTCGAAATTAATGAAACGCTATGTTTCGTATTTCCTTTGCTAGGTCGACAGCGTTATACACGAATGTCGGTGAACAGTTAAAGCATTCTGTTAGCACTGACTTGATAGCCATAAGTTAAGAGTACAATTACAAGTTTCCAGAAAATATAACTTAGTAATGGAGTTTCAGATGATGTTTAGGATTACATCTGTGCACATGTTCAGGTTAACCTAGCACTAATCATACGCCATATCTTAAAAGGATTGGATTTCACTATGACCAACCCACTGTTACTGTTTTGATTCACAATTTTGGTTATTAACTTATGCAGTCAGGTTTATTCATTTAAAGATTTGGGAGATGCCCCTAGGAATTTCAAATTTTTTACTTATGTTGGTGACCTAAATACGGAAAAGTCACTGTCATATATAGATCAATGTTAACGTTTTACGGGCTGAAGTAGTATTCAATGTTATTTTCTTTGTAAGGTTGCACAATAAACTTGTTGACATTACAGTGCTTTACTATCATGCTCGAAATAAAAAAGTGCCTCTTACATACACTTCATCTTTTTATTGCGATCAAAAACCATTCAAGTAAATAGATAGACCAAACTACTGCGAAAGAAGCTGTGGCAGTCTGAAAGTTAAAATCTGTAGAAACTGTGTGTTGTATAACAAGCAGTCCCTTTTGTATTACCCTACTCATTAATCGACATTCAGGAACTAAAGGGAAAGCCTGTACGCCAGGAAGACGACTGGCCACTATGGGGGAAGTGCCACCAGGGCGAATGATAACTTACTGCTACCCAATGTGTTTGAATACTCGTTAGCTGTGCATATGAGTGTACATGTTTGAGGTCCCCTGTTCTAACACAATCTGTACGGCAGTTCGTGTACTAAACAACTTTGCTGGTCAAGCGTCTTTTGCAGCCACAACAACTGACAACCCATATAACAGTTCACACACTGGCAGTGGAAAACTTCAATTCTCATTCAACAAGTTCATTTGTTAGACAGTAACTTTAAAGAGAAGAGCAGTCTTCCATTACACACAATCTTAAATTACAATCAGACTAAGTACCCCTGAAATTTGCTGAGACGAAGAAGGGTTGTTTTTACATTTAAGTTTGTTTGCCTAACTTCAACCCTTTTAAGCAAACATCACGTAAAACGAATGTTCAAGATTCATCACTGAGTATCTCGATTATTTTATATCAATCGCAAAAATGGCGTTCATTGCAATGACAAACACGACTTCTTGAATGCCGTGGTGAGTATAAAATGGAAGTTACCTGCTCTTCAATAGCTAACTATAACGGTAAGCTACCCTTTTATAAATTCATTACAAAAATCTACCAGTTATTTACAGAACATGCGCATCAAATCAATCGGACTTTCGTGTTTAACACGTTTTCATTTATTGGATTAAGAATACGAAATCACGAGCAAGTTGTGACACCCGATACTTCAACCAATTCAGGAGACCCTCTTTAGCAGTGGTGTAGTTGAAATCATAGTAACAAATATACAGAGGTCACGTGCGGTTAGCTGTGGTTAGGACGACTTACGTTGCATCTGAATGGACTACCTGAATCTTTTTCCCGTTAAGTGGGAAATGAGGCATATTGGTGAAAACTGGTAACCAACGTTAAATGTTCGTTTGCTTATGTTAGCAAAATCGAACAAGCGACATTACATAATGATGAAACTTTTCTTGGTTTTCACATACACGAGTTTACCAGTAAAACGTAGCATTGATTGATAAAAAAAATAATGACACTGCTAATGAACGGAATAATTTATCGCTCCCAGTAATTGTATCCGACTTTGGAATTAGCTCACATTCAGCATTTTTTTTACATTCGACAGACAATTAAATAAACAAGCTGATGATGCAGCTGTGGGTTCCTCTACTTCACTTGCAGTGGTCATTCCTTCCCTCGGATACTTGAAAGCACAGGTTGTGAGTGCGTTTACCTGCTGTTCAAGAATCCGGTGGCGGCTTGTAGAAAACAGTCGAAATCAGGAAACGGACTGTTAGTGATCAGTTCTTACGGTTAATTCAAGGTGCAACAGCACTATGTTTGAGTTAAAAGCTCAAGCCGAACAGCGTTCACCTAATTTACTAGACTGCTTTGTCAAGGTTTATAATCACCGGAGATTCGAAGTTTTTTGCAACGTGAACGGACTTAGTCTTGTCGATATCTCAAATCCAGGCCGTCCTGTCCACTAGGCATGAAGATAACAGTCATCCGATCTCTCGTCCACGGATCCAGTACACCCTGCATCAATGAATTCTCCAGAGCAATATGGGGATTCTCAAACTAACGAAATGCTATTCGCCAATCAGCAGGCTCTATCAAAAACACAACTGAACTCACGGCGACCAGAAAAAAAGTAGAAAAGGCACGATCTTTTCAGTGCATTGTGAAAGAACAACTGAAAATATTCGCTTCATCTTCTTTGGGACGTCACCCAGACCGTATTCCGGTTAGATAATATCTTAGAACAGTTGGTGATACGTCCCAGGGATCCAGTCTGTATGGACAACCCGACATGCTGTGTTTACGAACTCAAGTGCGACGACTGTAGTACCAGGTACATAAGAAAAACAAAGAGACAATTGAAAATATGTGTTGTTGTACACAAGGGACACATGAGGAATTCCCAAAAAAGACACATCAATTTCAAAAACTATGGGAAGATTCGGCCATCACACTACATACATTGCCACAGAATCACAATGTACGTCTTGATCAAGCTCCAGGGATTTACAAGGGTTTGCCTTTCCTTGAGGGACGATGCTGTACTGAAGCTCTCACCATTTACACTCAACACCCATGCATAACCACATTGATAGCAAACCCTTGTCTGCAATGTGGCTTGGACTGACAAATAACACCAGACGCGGATGCGCCCAATCTACATTAGTTTCACCTCCATCAAATGAGCAAGGAATGCGGCCACTTCATTCACGCTCAGTAGAGGTTGACCTAACCACGGATGACTCAACGTGACCTCTGTTCATTTGTTAATATGGTTTCGTATACAACACTTCTGAGGATGGTAACCTGGGGAGTATTATAAATTGCTCTTAACGTCGTGTCTATTCTAGCCTACCAAAAATGAAATGTTTGTTACGAATTCCTGTTAGTCCGTAGTTCATGGTCCATGAAGAAGGTGCAACACTAAAAAAATGAATAATCACCCACTTTTTAGGCACAACAGTTAACTGTTCGTCTTTTTGTTGGGTGATAGGCCATTTTTGTTCAGCCGGTTCGTTGTGCGCTTCTTTAAGTTTAGAACCCTCCGAGTTTTGATTTCAGGGGGGGGGGTGGTAGCGTTCATCAGTCTAACCACTTAGCTGCCGTCATATACGGTCATACTGCTGGAGGTCCTTTTCTTTTACTGGGGTTCATATCAGTGAACACATGATGTCATCACCTGACCCGCTGCGCTACATATCGGTTGAATATAATAGGAAGGTTTAGAGTTTGAAGCTTTCGTTTAACATTTACTCGTTCGTGATCATACACAAGCAAACTTTCTCAAAAATCCCACTTTACAGTTGGATGTGTACTGCAATTTTGAGATGAGTTTACAGTCTGTTGTGCAAGCGCGCGTACATACGCACGCACACACAAAATAATGCTGGTTCTCTGAAGCGTTTACTTCATACCAGCAGAAACTCACTGAAGTACTTATCGCTGTGTAACCGTACAAGACTGACCTGATGGCATGTGGCATTGGAACAGAGAGGCGAAGCCAGTAGTCCAGTCGTCCCACAAACAATCCAGCCAAATCGGACTGAGTGGTTAAAGAACTAGGACTTGTTACACCCAGTAGTTCAGCCTGACCATGCCTGCGTATGACTGAAGCTTTATTTGTGATAGCCAGTTCATCACCGTCTGTTGGAGGGTGGAGAAAAGTTAACAGCTTTTAACTGACCAACATTGCAATGTAAAAAAGTAGTATCAGGATAATATGCATACATGTCCACTTAAATAAATGCAGCAAATGTAAAATAGCTTATTGGATCTAATCGTAGTTGGAAGGAAACAAAGTTCTTCGCCGTTTTTCGTTTGAAAATAAGTTAAACATTTAATTCGTGGATAGGACCGGCGAAATTGGAAGAGAACCACGCTGATGACGGGGTGCAATGATTTGGCTTGGACAGATAAAAACCAGTGGAGGACAGTGTGGAATGGTCGACTAACCGACAACCAAGTCTGTGAGAATTTTATCATTCGAATACTAAGCTACATATCAGAAATACCATATGTAGTAGAAGATCATTCAGGGGTCAGGACAACATACAATGGTATCATCGTTATTAATAGGTCGGTGACAAAAGCTGATGCATAATGATCTAAAAGCTACGACAGAGTAACTTCGGCAATAACCTCGAAATAATCGACAGTGGATAAAGCTTATATTAGAACAAACCCAGATCTAAAACGCGCCTCCTTTGTGACGGAACGATCAAACCGAAGTCGGGTTCATGAGATATCCACCAACAAGATTGATTGGGAATTTGACAGCTCGGATTTACCAGTTGTTTTCACATCGCAGATAATTCACTCAAATAAAAGCTACTACCGCCCTCACATCTCCACCCGAAAGCCATTTGCGAAGATATTGCTATCATTAACACGCAGTGTTTGAGATTATTTCTGGTTTTCTTTGTCAAACCATCGGTTAATCACATCCCACCATACACCAGTGAGGTCTGGGTGCTCAACAAAGGACACAGGAGGCACTAACAGAGGCATTAACGTTTTAATTACCAGCATAGTCTTTGAAATCTGTGCATGCTTACAGGTGGGATAAATGCACCTATTCTCGTTAACGTGTAACTACTCATCTTGCCAAATAGCGAGTATATTTTTCTTCAAGCTGGTAAACACGAACTAATTAAGGTATTCAGGAAGGGGTCTGAGATGAACCTCGTAAAGTTTCTGAATGGTTTTCTTGTCTAGGCTGGGAAAGAGTAACGAACCCCTTTCTTTCAGCCATCCCGTGATGATACGCAATGGATAGGTAAGACGACATCCAGATGTATAAATCTTTCTCCAGATGTCGTATGCACAAATGCATTGTCCAAGTGTCTGCTGTGTGACATGGGTGTACACTTGCTCTCATTTAAGTCGAGGTTTCAGTCATCAAACCAGCACTTAATTGCATCAGGACCCAATTGTAGTGAACTGGGATCAGTGACATTCCAGCTATTCAGGTCGTCATCATGAATAAGAGCTTTGCTGGAAACACTATCCGAATTAGAGTCGAAAGAGAACCGAGCACTAACCATTGAATAATACCCGCAGGAGTAGGAGAGAAATGAAAGATCTAACTCAGTTTAAAATCAGAAATTATCAGGAAAGGAGATAATCCAGCGAAGAACCTTTTCTTGGATGTCATAAGCTTTCAGTTTATATCTGAGAGATCTTAGCAAAATTTCCGAAATGAGACCACATTTTCTAGCTTCCGGCAAACTCTCCATGAATGCCAGCATACTCTTTACGCATGAGCGGTTAGGTAGAAAGCCATGCTATGTAGAAGAGAAAAAACTACTACCTAGGAAGTGCTTAAGGATGGAGCGTTTTAGCAAGCGTTCCATTACTCTGCATGGGATCCTAGTAAGACTGATTGGTCGGTGGCTAACAGGAAGGCGCCTATCGCCAATCGGCACTTCTTTCCGTGTATTAGGAAGAATGCCTTTTGGAATGTTCCCTTTAAACAGTTCGTGTAGGAGTTCTACCATCATAGCTGCCCTTTTTCTTAGGATTCTAGGGTGGATCTTATCTAGACCCATTGTACTATATGGATTATTCTTGAATAAGTCGCAAAACCTTTCATTCTCCGTCGGGGAATTCGGTACGGTTCGCAGAGTACCAAGGGGCGTTCGGTTCACTGTCACTGATATCCGTTGATTGGTTCCGTCTCCGCTTCCCGTTCAAAAGCAAACGGTGATTAGTAAATTTTTCAACAGGATATCTGCAACAAACACTAGAAGCACAAGTTGTATTTCTCATGGATAGACCATTCCAAATAGAGGGGGACGATCAGCTCTCTACGCACAACTGCAATTCACAAGGACTTTTATGCACATGAGGCGACTTAAATGGATTTTTGTCAATACCAATATCACAAGTCTAAATCAAATAAGATGCCTTCTGGCTCTCGGTTCGCTTCCCACGGAGGTTAAATTCTCTGTCGTTTCTAAAAGTTGTGCTGTGAACTCAGCAGAACAGCTAACTTTAAATGGACCCTACTAAAAATATCTGGACTGGCTGAATTTGAACCAGTGACGATAACTGATATAACGCGCCTTTCTGCTGGAAAAACGTTCTATTACGACTTGACTGCTATACCTGGAAACCTGCTACGCAGTTTCACCCCGTCTACTTGCGCGGAGTCAGGAAGAACACGACTGCGGGAAAACACGCTGTACTGTCGTCTTCCAGTTTGACAAATGAATGAAATGCCTGAAAATATATAGCAGAAATAGTTGCCAAAAATGGCCATTTACTCGTTGAACCACTGTCCGCTTGTTTAGACCACTTCATGACCGTTTGACCAAGTAGGGCCAATTCCATAGCCGTTTCGCTCTGATTGGTTCCTCGGGCTAGCGCAACACCCACACTCACTTCCACTCCTCCTCCTAGTTGACCCGACTTGCATACCCGTGCTTTGCTGGTGACTGAGTTCGTCAGCCGTCACCGAAGGCTTGACTGGTTTGCAAGGATAACTGATTTCATCAGCCGTCACCGATGCTATGATTAGATCGTTTTGATGAATTCGCCTCCAAACAAAAGCAATGTGGTCAAACGTGGCAAGTGCTCTAATGACGAAGTTACGCTCAGAAATTTCACATTTGGATTGGGCCACCCGTCCAATCATCCCTAAAAGATTCTAGGTAATGATCTTCTAGGCAAGGCTTCGTAAATGGCCTACGCCTGAATTCTTCAAGGCCTTTTTGGATCAGCATTACTTGTAATGGCACTTTGTCGAGTCATCATCTACCGAAGGCCTCAAAACAGTTTACAGGTATACCCATGTTCAAACAAGAGTGCAAATTTGACCTGACAAACTGTCGATCAACAGTGTTGCTTTCATGGGGTTGTAAAGAAATGGAATACTCGCTGGATGCTTTCTTGCCGACCAGGGTATCGGACTTCGAACCAATCCGTAATGTGCAATACGGCTTTCGTGGAGATAGTAGTGCGTCACAAATCTGTTGATCGATCGTGACTTTTGGATGAAGGCTGCCGATATAGAGATGACCAGTGTTATGATTTATCCATATTTTCTCGAGGCCTGTGATAGAAATGTTCAGACTATCCTGCTACGGAAGCCTCACAGTTATGGCTTATTCGGGTGACTTGAAGTTTACCTGACTGAACTTCAACGTGCGCAAAGTGGTAACACATTTTTGCCTGAAAACAACAGTGTAACGTAAGGATCTATTTTCGGACCTGTACTATTCATTCCTATCGTTCTTGGACTATGCACCATTATGAACTCATCGATGTTGCATTACGTAGCGAGTTGAAGAGCGTCCGACAGATGTGGAAACCCCTCATAACTTTTCTGACTGTGAGCCGTAGACGAACTTAATGTTCAAAGTCAACAACCGAAAATTCATTCACATTCACCATCAGAACTGCTTTCGCTTCTACTTTGGCGAAACGAGACCATTCGTATCTGTATGCTAACGAGACGTAGGGACCCTAATGGTAGACAAATACAGTCTGTCGCCAAATATTGCAGCCATGTCTCGAAAGTACAAACGACGTTGTGCCGCTGCGAAAGAAGTGGCGGAACCTGAAGTTTTTCTCACATGTTCCCCCTCAAGTGGAAACCATCAGGCAGTCCTGAATGTTGGGTATGATATTTGTTCACTGTCCGGAGACAGGTCATTAGAAGTGTTACGGGACCCAGAACAGTTCTCTCCTCCGAGAGACTAATGAAATTTGGTCAGTTCCTAATGAATTACAGTCATAGAGGATTTTGGTTTTCATATAGATTGAACATCACTATGGCGCATGCGGCGCAGTGGGAAACTCGATTGCCTCATGAACAGCGTGTCCAGAGTTTTAATTCCGGCAGTGGCGAGGATATGCACTACTGACGAGCTATAATGAGAGCGAAACTCGAGTCTAGTGCTTCTTTTCAAAAGGGGCCGACTGGAAAGTCTATGGGAATGCGACAGCCGCGATCAATTGTGGGTGATATCCAATCCATATGAATTAAAGTCACTTTAATTGGGGTCGTAATATTCACTCACAAAATATTGTTAGACCTCAATTCATCCAAAAAGCATTCTGGGTTCGGTACACAATCCTTTGCATATACCAGGTGTGAATGAGAATAAAAACAGAACACTCACCCGGAATTTTTAGCAGTGAAGACAAATCCAAGTATCCGGCAGCGATTGTCCGATATCGACCGTCCACGTTTTGGTGCAGTTCAATCACACAACGACCCTGAATGGAACCACAAATCTCTACATAAATTGGTGTTTGCCAGTTGGAAAAAACGACACAAATGTCGTAGATTTTTACAACTGAAGCCGTTCTAACCTAGAAAATGCGATATAACAAGGTGTCATTCAGTTACACATCACAGTCGTCAGCGTAACTGGATGTCGAAATAACATGAAAATATGTGGCTCCTGGCATGGCTTCGTAGCTCAGCTGGTAGTGCACTTGCCGTGATGAGACATGATATTTTTGTCGCTGGTTCGAATCCAGCCGAAGCCCCGACTTTTCATAATTGGGTCTCATCTAAAATCACAACTTTACCAAACTACTTATTAGTAATATGTGGCATCCTTACACAGGTGAAGTGCCGCCAAGCTTCGTGCGGGTGGGACAGCCTAATATGTTGACACAATAAGACCTATTTATCAAATTTTTATCACACACTCTCTGACTATATACATGTGAACGTATTGGTCACAGCGACCATTAAATGAATGAGGATCGCAAATCAGCGTGTGCACATAATATGTCATATTGTCAGAACCGATCCATACACCAGGTAGGACAAGACGATCGCATATTTTGCTAGTCAGTTATTTGCTGGTTTTCTAGTTCTGCCGAACAAATCAACCGCAATGTGTATGGTTTTTCTGCGGATGTCCTTTCTCACAGGCAGTTCCACAGACCGGTTAAGACAACGTAGAACGATTGCTTCCTTCCATGAATGTTGCAAACAGATGAGCTAATTTGCTACGACCCCACATATTCAACGGTTTCAACCATCAACATCTCTGTGCAAGGTCGTAGAGGAAGGTCATAAACAAAATAGTTTGCAGATCTTGCTGTGATCTACCCAGCGTAAAATGCAGACCAGAAGCTGGCGTTTTTTTCTTGCTATTTTGCCTTCCTAGTATTGTGACCGCAAAATACACTTAGGCTGCAAGTCATTTGTTGGACGAACTTCCGTACAGGTTGTGTTAAAACACGGGACGACGAACACGTACACCCATTTGAACACACATTGGGTAGTAGTACGTTGTCATTCGCCCCTGTAGCACTTCCCCATAGCGCGTACACGCTACTCCGATAGTCGCTTCTGGTCCGTCGTCTTCCTGGCGTTGAGGCATGTCCTTTAGCTCCTGAATATCGCTTGTAAGTGGTATCCTATTCACAAACGAAACTGCCCGTTATACAACACTAGTTCCGATAACACGATGTAACACTTGTACATACGCAGAGCCACAACGAAATAATCCAAATAAATCTTCCATGTCGTAATATGGACATTTGGATATGAGAAGATACAATTCTAAACCAGGTCGACTAGAAGAGTGCTCTCCGGACCTACATTCGAATGTTTCTTAAGTTTCGCCGTTGTTGTCACTTCATACGTAAACTATGAAGGTCCAAATCGACGTTGTTCATCTCACTGACATGATCACGGGGCACTCCAGTGAGTGTATCAACAAAAGCGTTTCCTGTTCAACAGAGGTGTGGTTTGTGGTAGTCGAGGATTTCACGATGACCTACTATTTGGTTAACTAATCTGAGCCAACCGAACTTTAGAGGCCTCTACTTACCAGCTCCCAGATCATACTCATTTGGATTTGTACCAGACGTAGGGTATGTGATTGAAACCACAAGTGATTCACAGCGAACAACTTGTGCTACCGTGTATACAGGCGTCCAGTGGCTTTGGTCACTGTAAAAGGTTAGTTCCTAAACGAATGTTGTCAGTTGTGTACATGGTCGCTGATGTACATGGTTACGGGAGTATAACGAACAAGTGATCGATTCAATAGATGAGATCAGTTTGCGTTATCACAGACTACCAATATGACCTTACCTTGTGCAAATATTCCAGAAAGAAGTCATCTATCTTGACGGGATATTGAACGGTTAGGTCAAAATCTGCCCCACTGTCATTCACAATTGCGGTAGATTGGGTTTCAAAATCGTAGAAATCCCATGTTAAAAACAATTTCAAATAGTCTGCTCTCACAAGCAAACCGTGTTCGTCCAACGATTCTCGTTTCGAGGAGAGTAACTGTTCCGTTGCCGTTGAGGACAAAGTCAGTTGTCCAACATGTATCTAAAGGTACACGAACAAATCAGCGCTCAATATTTTGGTATGGATTTACCAACCTTTTGAAATGGTGAATTAGATATATCAGTTCAACGGCAGATAACTTTGGTGTTGGGTTTTCACTGAAATAGAAGTAATTTCTGGTTCGTATTATAAAAGCATCCAATAACGACACTGGATTTTGCACGGTACTACCTGTGTAGCCTTGGATATATTAAGCGAATAGATATACACAATAGTGCTTCCGACTGATCCTGTACAGTGCAACATCGACCGGGCAGATTACACCAACCTAGGTATTTAATCACTGAAGTGGCGACGGAAGTGTCTGCACTAATTTCCTATGTTACGATGGCCCGTTGTCAGGTTTGTGCACCTCTGTAATCAACCCGTTCGATTTGGGACAAAAATTGGTGAACAGCGGATGAAAAAATTGCTGCTACCTACACACTGCTGAGGCAACTATCATGTGGAAGTCGTGTAACAGATAACTTGACACACGGCAGATCACCAAAAAGGAGGACAGAGCAGTAAGGTAGATTGATTAATCATGCATATGTAGTGCTTTGCGTAATCAGTTGAGGTCTTATTGTGGTGAATTATTAGGCCGGAGTTGCGAGTATTCCAACACTGCGTGAAATACCTCAACGTGGATGGGAAGTACGTCCAAAATCATGTTTTAAACCGATACTATGAGCCGTACATGTTGGACAGGATAAAGACAAAGATCGGCTTTCGATAACGCTTGCTATCAGTTTATATATGCCAGCATGGAACTTCATGCGTTCATTTACAGTCAGTGAACCCTCAGTTTACTTTATATTCTTTATAGGGCCCTTAATCCCGTTATTCCCAGCACTTAGGTGAAATATCGTCTTTCAAGCATAAGAGTGAACCTTCCATTCACCCTAGCTGTAACTCAAGTTACCACAGTGAAATCATTACCAGAGATTGTGATATGTACTTATTCACTAAGAAAATATGACTTACCACTCCTCTGGTTTTTGCTTAGACATACTAGGGAGAGTTGTGCGGCTACACAGTAAAACAAAGAACACGGTACGGTGATGTGTCAAATTAATCGTTTTTTCAAAAGTATCATCATTAGTTCCAGTAACCTTTCCTCAGACCATTTAGTATCTGAAAAAGCTATGAACCATCTGTCAAATCACAGATATCAATGTACCATGGACTGGGATTATCACTTAGATTTGTACGACTATTTTAGCCCATTTCTGTTAATGTTCACCAACTTTTTTTAAAATTAATTTAGATTGCGTCCACCGTTCAACTTTGACTACTCAACAGGTTTACTCAGCACAGGAGTACATGCATGTGCACTTCTCATCATCTTGTGATTTCACTTACTGGCGCATGTAATGTTTGAACTGATATTTCATAAACTGTGGCCATAACGGTTATATGTCTTGAGAATTAACAAGTAAAGCCAGAAATAAGCAGTCCAACAAACCTATGGGAAAGAACGCTGCGTGTGAACTTGCCAACTATAGTTAACAGATACACCTCAATAGTACACTACAGTCCTTGTGAATTATTCTCTGGGCAGCTTAAACAATCGAACTAAGATAGCGTTCATTTCGTTAACACAAATATCCGTCCAGGCGTCTTCAGCATCAAATTTTAGGAATCCCGCTACCCAGTGGGGCTAGCCTGTTATAATTTGCTTCATTCACCTGCGCCAACTAACCTCTACAAGGTTTTCCCCTGGTTCAGCTTCTACTCGTCCACCTGGAGTAGATTGAACAGCATCAGCGCGATTTTCTGAACACACATCCAAATCCAGTTGCGTTGTACTCTGCAAGTAAACAAAACATGTGAGCATTCCATAAGTGATTTCAATTTGAAATGAAACTGAGCGGGTGCATTTTGGGTGCGGAAGGTGGTCGGAACGAACAAGGATCATCCACTAGCTGTCAGTATCACGATCGTGATGAGCATCATCAACACCATCATAATCATCGTCACCAAAGACAGCAACATATGAGATTTTTACGTTGAAATTTAATGACCAAACAACCACAAAGAAAAGAGAAAAACCATAGGTAAGAATAAAAGGAGGAGGGAAGGTACCTAACCAACGAAAAATAATAAAATCCTTTGCAGAACATTCTACGTTAGGATACGCACAATTTATAGGCAAAAACCTTACAGCTGAAATTAAGTCTCTTCTCATAAGCTGGATTTCACAGGTTTGCAGCTTTACTCAGTTGAACAACAGTGGTATTCATGGTATTGCACCTGATTAGCCGTTACTTCACCTGAAGTATTCCAACACCGACTCTGTGCGTCCCATAGACCCTGCTCTCATTAGCCAAGCGGAGGTGAAGAGGCTGTGGTGACAGAGCAGTACGGTGAGACGATATGTTTTGTGCGATCTTCAATGAGGTGGCCAACGTAACCACACGTGAATTCAGTGATATACGTGGGGTCAGTTAGTTATAGAGTTGTGCACAGGTTAAATCCGACGTTTGCTGAAGATAAACTTTATCACAAAAGTTAACCCGATGGTCTGGATAAAAGAAGCAGCCAGTACTTTGTTAATTTCAATCGAAGAAAAGCCTAAATCAGAAAAAGAGAGGAAGATTCCATACTTTTGCTAAGGTTGGGGTCTACGATGAACTCCCCGATTGTGAAAGTACCAGTAGGGCTGTACTTCAGGGCTGAACACTTCCACCTTTCTTATTTAATTTTGTCATAGACAAAATAATACAAGACTATTTGCTCCACACATCAAATACCGGTATAGGATGTATACTTATGTGAAATTTGACTGATCTTGATTACACTGACGACAAGGTGTTGCTAGAGTGGTAATCATTAATCTAGTGCATCCCTTGCGATAGCGAAGTGTCGCTTTGGGTCGCGTATATACGGCGAATGTGAAGACTGTTTAACTCTGCAGCTTTGCAAGTTAGGCGCTCAGAGATGCCAACAGTCTTCAGGTATTTAACAGTCAATGTCTGCGTTCAATCGTTCGCATCGGGGGGGCACTCAAGACTAGGTTTGGTAGTGATTACTGTAGTGAGATTGGATTGGAACGACTTCCTGACTGGGGAAAGTTCAGCCGATTAGAACTCATGCACAAGCTACTGCAAGCGGAAGTGTGGTCGATCGGTGCCAACCAGTCAAAAAACAGTGACTACCTGTTACAACGAATTTGTTTGTAACAGGTGGTGAGCAAAACAAGTTGTTTTAACGCATGCCAGTTTTAAAAAGTGCTGTGAAACGTAACTACCAACGAATCAATCAAAACGCAGGATGTATGTTGCCCAGTAACGATCGTTAACACTGTAAACCTCTCCGTGTAAAGATTATTGTTTTCTTGGAGACTGATATCACTTAGTTCCTGTCAGACCACCTTTGTCCTAGTTTTCTCGATTTGGTAGCCAGGCGCATGATCATTGACACACGGGTTTAGCTGTCCAGTCTATAACTTTACGCATACTTTGGTGGCTACTATACATATCGTGGAGGCCAGCAAGTTGTCCGCCACACTGGACATCGTTTGCACATGCTGCGGCTGACTGGTCTATTATGCGAGGTGGACAGATGCTGGCTTAGCGTACAGAACTGAGACTGTTTACAGAGGTGTTGGCCACTGTAAGTCGGATTTGTCTTTCGAGTGGCGGTCCTCGTGACCCACAGCGTTAGGTAAGATGGCGGCCTATTCGGCACAGTTGTGTGAATGTTGCCGTTGATCGACCAAATTGTTTATGAAGTAAATATGCTTAATCAGATGGGGCGGTGACAGCAGTCTTGAGGAAGCTGGCTTTCTGATGAGGCATTATTTTCACTTAGGGCTCTGTTGTTCTTCTGTAAGTTATTAGCAATTTTATGATGAATTTTTGAGCACAGACGTAATTGTTTTTTAAATGAAGATGTTCCCATATCTTTCCTTTTACCTCGATCTTAACTCATTTTTTCTTCATGGCTGTATCGTAGTAATGCACCAGTAATAATTGTAACGTATTACTACCAGTGGTATTGATGATTGTAACGTTGATGAATCCCAATCGATACGGTTTATGCGAATCAAGTGAGAAAATGTTTTGTATATTGCTTCAACTGACTTACTATGCGAATAAATCAGCTGAGGCACTTCTTCTGATTGCACTTTCTAGACCATCCAACAGAACTTAGTATTAACGTACAAAACTCAGTTCTAAATATTCCATAAGGCAGTAATTGAATTCACAGAGACATATCTTATAGGGAAGAACTCACGGCATGTATTTCTCGCATTAAAGTAGGTCTGTCAGAGGGCTTGCCATAAATGGATGGCTTGTTATGAGTTAGTGGAATACAATTCGACTAGAAAGAGAAGACGAAAAGAATACGATGTCGATTTAATTTGTCTAGGCCATGTATTATTTGCTTATTTCAGATATCTTCGCAAACGCTATCGACGACGAATTAACCTTGACTGGTCTTTCGTGACCTATTTGAAGAACATCTAACACAAAACGAACAGTTTTACAATACATCGATAGATACAAACTGTTCTCTCGCTGAAATATCTTTTATCAAATTTTAATCTATTTAGAGAACTTTCTTCTATTCAGTTCAGTGGCATTCCGAGCCACATTACCTTCTGGTAAGCTTTAAGGCCGTTGTGCGTGTACGTATGTATGGATCTAATGATTCTTTTCCGTGTCACCGTCAAATGTGCAGAGTGGGGAACTGAGGCGGGTCAGCATTCTAACGTCAAGACTAATGTACTAAACCGGCGAGCTGTTTTGTCTTCACTTCTTGTTGAGATCACCTCTTTGATCGTATCAGTACTGTCACAAAATTACATCGGTTCGTCTATCGAGTGGCAACTATTGAAGGCGACCGATAGGAGATCTGAATCTAACGGTTAGAATGGATTATCCTGCAAAGCACAGTTTAGGATTTATACAGTAGGGCCTGAGTGAACCGTTCACTCCAGAAATGTTGAACATCACCTGCCGATTTTGACATCGGCTCTGTAGGAAAGCTTTCAACAAGTACGAATGATATTCCACTTTTGGTTGCAGATAATCAGTCCAAGCTTCAAAACAGGAGAGGAGTAGGACACACAGCCGAACTAAGTGAAGACATTATAAGCTAAGACGTCTCGAAAAATAATGCAATATACATTCACTAACTGGCATGTGTACGCAGAATGAAACGATAGCATACAACATACGATATCCTGACTTTCTGTGAAATAATTAACATTTGAACGTGGCAATGAATTACGACTTCTAGCACGCCATTGTCAAGACATAATCTTTAGGTCATTGTGTACATTACCTTGCGTTTAACCCCGTATGCGACATCTTGCAACTGGGCCTCTAGCTTGCGGACTCGTTCAGCGCGAATGTCCAATAGTTTTGCATATTCACTTAGACGTTGCTCCGATTCCGACTTCACCTGGGCTAACCGTTCCGACAAGTCTTTAGCTTCAGCTTGATAGTCTTTGTTGATACGATATTGAACGGTGAGCAATTTTCGTGTTTTCTCCAACTCAGCAATAGTGTCCGCATGAGCGGCCTCGGAAGTCTGTAGCCGTCTTGCCAGATCTGCGAAGGGATAGCGAACGGATTGGTTGAAGTTTCGCATATTTAAGTTAGGAAGTAGTCTTATGAACTACAGGTGTCTGCAACACTGTTTACCCTTTTCAAGTTGGTTTTCCAGTCAGCAGTTAGCGCTATTCAGCTAGATATTTATTATTGCTAGTCAAAGGTTAGTGGTTTGGACTGTGATCATCAATTTGTGATAACTTACATTCAGTTGTAGCTTGCCTAACAGCCTATACTAATTTACATCCAGTAGACACGGCAATATTTACTCAGTAGGCTAACATGTTTTTGTGTCATAAACGACATCGGGAGTCCGGTCACCCATAGACATGCTCTGACATAACGTGATCACTTCACGCAGCGACCAATTAACTGATGACCGTAAACCATACTCCTTACTGGAAGAATACTTGCCCGATCTGAATGAAAACATAGGTTAGCGTACATTATCTTTTCACAAGCGACCTGCTTGTATGGCTGCATATGGTGGTGCAAACAACTGCTGGGATGGTGAGCCAGCGTAGATGGCTAAGTATTGCGAACTGAAGAGAAAACCATACTTCAGGCTGATAGAGGAAAGGTCCCTTACTCGTTAAGAATGACGAGAAATAGCCAACAAGTAAACGTCATGAAATAAATTGAACGCAGAGTAAAAACAATAATCACCTGACAGAATTGGGTGGTTTCTGACTAAAACTCTTTTTGTGAAAGAGTAGATGTTCTGTGTCAGACACCCTGATTTGGGTCAGTTTGATGATGCTTCGCAAGCATGCATAATATTTTTTGCATATATTGTTCACGAATCACCGCCAGCAGTTGTTGCCCATTCGTGGACTGCATCACCCGACAAATGTGTCGAACAACCCATACTACACACCGCTAAGATAGTCGTAAGCCTATATCTTTGATAGAAACATCTTCCGCTGTGCAGAGACGTGAGGATAAGTTAGCCTTTTACATGTACATATAATCCACTTGAAGCTTCATAATAAAATCACTGAAAGTCATGAAAACACCCGTGTAAAACCAACAGATAGAAAATCGGTAATCCGAAAGTCGATGAATGATTGACGGCCCAGCTTGGTCCTTAACCTATTGTCACAAATATCCGTCCAAGAGTGTGTGATAAGTGTCAACTAAAGTCGCTCATTCGTTCTTCTATCATCCTCAAAATGAATACTCACAAAATATCAGTAATCTACACCGAAGCCTTACTATTAAGTAACGCGATAAACAATCAGACGGAAGGCAGATAATTAAAACTACGATAGATGTTTGGTCATAAAACTGAGGCCGATATTCTGTATTCAAATGGTCATGGTCAAGCATCAGGGCAGCAAGGGATCCCAAACAAATACTTGAGTATCTTGTAGATATATGTTTCATTCAAAAGACAGTGTGCGATCTTAATGGACCTTCTTCACCAACAGTCCTTAATAAACGGATCGTTTACACAGAAAATCGCGGCATTAAAGTCACTGTATTGATGAGTATTTACTGTCAAAAATCTCGCTAACCAGAGTCTAGAGAAGTGAGCGATACAATCTCCTAGTATCTGTCGAAGGACTGCAATGCGTAGAGAGAAAAATGTGATCTTCGGAGTATAGGTTTGATAGGTAACGGTAGAAACCCCAGATTACTTCTGAAACTGATCCACTCACCGTGGTGACCAACATTAGTGACCAGTGATAAATCTTGTCCAACTCCCATCACCCTGAATGTAAAGAAAACCAAGACTTGTCACTCACACGGCTGGAGGTGTCGTGAGTGACTTGTCTGTCTTTTAGGCTAGGATCCTGTTGGCTCGCTGTTTAGAAGTCAGTCTGGCTTAAAGATGTTCGCTTCACTTTTCCGATAGAAATCTCTACAAGGAAGCCGTTAATTTTTCAGTGTTTGATAACAAATCATGACTTATTGATAAAATTTGATGACAAACTAGAACGAACCTTCCTTCTCTGACGTTTTCACTTGTTCCATAAACTCCAATCCCAAGTCTTCGCCCGTAACCTTTGACTTCCGCTCACGTAACAACATCAGTGCTTCTTCAAGCTCCACGGAACTGAATCCAGTCGCCTTTAGAATAAAAACAGGAATGGTACGTTGGTTGTAAAAATGAATCCACTTGAATATGCAGAACCTTATCTTCATGGACATGTCTTCAATAGACAACACAACCAATCAGCAACTCACTATGACGTTCACAAAACTAAAGCAGTAAAACAGTGACCATGAAGGCTACGTGACTCTCATCCTGATGACATGCAGAGTTGTATGGCTGATGGAAGACAATTCAGCGGTAGAAAAGACATCAGTAAAGTTTATCCTGATACAAACCAAACGCACTATGTCACCTACTTTCGCACTCACAAAGACTTTTCGGCGAGCTTCTTTGAAAAAGAACCGTTGGATATGAGCTTTGCTCCTGTTGGAACTTGTAAATAGTGTACGTCTTTGCTCTGAAGTGAGGCTGATCTCGGAATCGTGCTCTTATTCATATTTAGCCACTGCAGTTAGATGAACTTCTAGTTAGTCCCTCCCAACTATTACTCATATGCGTATGTTACGGAGCGTTTGTATATCATAGATCAGTCGTTCTCAGTGTGGGACATCATCAACATAAGAGGCTACAGTGTGGGACTGACGCTTTGAAGGTCAACACAGTATTCTGAATAGAACTGGAGATGATCTCTGGTTCACACAGTAAGCGAGGCAGAACCGATGACGTTTTTATACTGGAGCACAAACAGTCCAAGTGCAGGCACCGTTCGGGGATAGCGAAATTGTTGGCAGTTATACTGCAGATCCAGAACTGTCCACTCACCCAAAAGCTGTGATGAAGTCAAATCATTGTTTGTTTACCTAACTTCTCTGATAATTTAGCATGAGAGATGTACATTTGAATTAGAGGAAAATAGCGAGAACAGAAACCATTATAAGTTTTGGAAGCCTGAGTTTCGCTTGCTCCAAATTGTGCAGCAAATGGGGTCTATTTGGCTTAAGGTCCGCGTATACCAGACAACAGTGAGGGTCGTATTACTTTACGGCGGCGAAACATGGCCAATCAGGGTAGAAGACGTGAACCATCTTCAGGTGTTTGACCACCGATATCTGCGTTCAATCGCTCGTATCGGGTGGCTCCAACGAGTAAGTAATGAGGATGTCAGGAAGAGGGTGTTTGGTACTGTTTGTCAAAAGAGTTCTTTTATTCAATCACTACATTTGTACAGACTTAAATGGTTAGGTCATGTAATAAGGATGCCAGCTAATCGCTTGCCCCACCGAGCACTGTTTGTCGACGCTGCGGCCGATTGGCACAAGGTGCGACGTGGACCTGGCGTAGACAAATGAAATCGTTCACGAAGGGGTTGGACATTGTAGATCGGGTTCGTCTCCCGGGCGGGAGTCTTCGCAACTCACAGAGTGGATAGCTTGAGACGTTAGGTGAGATGGTGGCTAACCGAGCTCATTGGCATGAATGTTGTCGTTGTTTGGCCAATTTATCTGTGGGGTGAGTGCACTGAACGAAGCGGGCCAGTGAAAGCCGTGAGGAAGCTGTGTTGCTGATGACGCCTCACTTTCACTTACAGCTCGGTTGTTTGTTTGCAAGGTGTAGGCGCCTTGATGTTGTATGTCTGAATGTGGACGTAGCTATTTTTAGTGACTAGGTCCCCTCCCCTTTCCCTGTCTTTTCTTCTCTCTTCCTAAACAGGGTTTGTTTATTCTTCTTCGTGGTTGTGTGGCAGTTAAGCATCAATGTGAACCACTGATGTACTGCTGTCTATGATGATGATAATGCTGATGAACGCATCGTAGACAGACCACACGTCATAAGTAATACTTGACTCATCTGAATAATACGTCTTTTATTACTATTTAGGATGCAGTATATTCCAAGCTGGAATAATTTCAAACACAGAAGCGAATATTTCAAACAATCGTAAGTTTAACCTTCAGCTAAAGTCGCTAATTATTTGTAGATATAGCTTGAACCAGTCGAGAACGTTATGAAATAATCCGCAAGGGTCACATTCAACATACAGTAGATAATACTTTTGAGTAAGGAATCTGACATGAAAGACCCGTTACATAAACATTAGTTCACTCCAAAGTAACTCAGGATACGTTTAGTTTATACAAACCGATAGATTCATTTATTAAACTGCTATCAAGTGCGTAAAAATGACCGTGCCGATAAGATGTTTCAGCAAAATGTTAAAATCACTTATTGTGGCAACTCATTCAACCTACCTGAGCAATTGGCTCAATGGACGTTTGAGTGATGATTGGTTGTCCATAAGCTTTATTGGCAGGCGACCCAGATTCCACAGTCGTATTCTTTAACTGAACAACTGTCTCTGTTTTCGAATCCGGATGCGTCGCGTCCACCTTTGATTGCCGCTGTAGTAATGCTTCCAGTCGACTGATTTGAGCTCGCAATGCGTGTTCCTGTCTCATCCATGTCTGTTCGGACATGCCTGAAAATGCACTGTTTTGACAGGCGGATAATGGGAGTATATCATGGTGGCTTATTCAAGTGAACCATGGGATGACTTAAACGGAGCGACAAAACTTGAAGTGCGGTGTAAAATCGCCTAACACTTTGACTACTCGTGAGTAGTCAGAACTGTAGGTTAACAGGTAATATGAAATCGGTGCTTTAGGTTTAACCGAAAGAGTTTCGTTGCAGGGCCATTGATTAGCACTAGAAGGACAGCTGTTTTATTCCCCGACCAAGCGACCAAGTAACTTAATCACTATTTTAGATCCGACATCACTCACACTTGATCACACTCTTCGTATGCAAATGGGCTTTCCAGACAACCGTTTTTGTAAAGAAAAGCTACACCTGAGTCTCTCCCCCGTTGGAGCGCGGAATTAGTGCATCTCTTTGCCCACGCCGGGATTAGAACCCCAGTCACGCTTTTATGAGGCCACACTGTTGACGGCTGCACCAGTGACCTCATATTAGTTACGGCGGACATAGCGCCCGATCACTTTTGCTTGTGAATCATAATCAGAGGTCAGTGGGTGTTTTGTGTTTGAAAATTAATTCGTGTCTAGGGTGAAGTCACCGGAACAATGATCACCACGGTTTTTCCCTAGGGTCATGTGTCAGTGTTCAACACACTGATAAGCCATGATGAGCGGTTAACTGTTCTCTCAAGATGCGGCTACATAAATTCCATATGAGTAAAAAGACAGCAATCAAATGTGACTGGTATTCAGATTATGTCGATTAAATTTCCATAGCAAAATGATCACTTGATTAACCTTAACACGCCAGATATCAATTGAAAATCACTTAGAGTTAATTTCAGCTTCCGCATTCCGATAGAATTTTCAGCCAGCTTCTTTTGAACAACCTTAAACCCCAGTTTCATTATGGTCTGGGCTCATTGGTATAAAATATTCATGCTACGACCTGGATTTGATCTCCGGAGACGTTCTCACTAGGAGACTGTATTGATCAGTCCGTCAGTGACCTTACACCGGAAACGATTAAATCACTGTATTCAAACACTCAGCCACACTCGCTTGCGAGTAGTGTTCAGATCGCCTGATCGTTCGCAGAAGAGTCACGGTATCTGTCCTGTTAACTTTGATCTACAACCGCACGACAATGAAGTTTCCTCAAACTAAAATCAAAACATATGACAATTTGGTTGTACGTTGGTTAACAAGATTGCCTCATGGAAGCGTGGTCGGAGTTCTA
The DNA here is from genome assembly GCA_013368495.1 of Paragonimus heterotremus. Taxonomy (NCBI): domain Eukaryota; kingdom Metazoa; phylum Platyhelminthes; class Trematoda; order Plagiorchiida; family Troglotrematidae; genus Paragonimus; species Paragonimus heterotremus. Next base: position 13,667 of record LUCH01002164.1, on the reverse strand, counting down.
GCCTTGGCCGTGACAAGGATATGCACTACAGATGAGTTGTAACAAGAGCGAAGCTTCAGTACGGTGCTTCTTTTCGAAAGGGGTTGATTGGAAAGTTTGTGGGAATGCGGAAGTTATGACCAGTTGCGTGCGATGTTCAACTTATATCACTCAAAATCCCCCCACTGAACTGAATGTCCTTAGTGTTGTGGAATGCTGTTCCACAAATTATGCTGAATTGGTGTGTAGAGGAAGAAATTGGTTTGGTTTGGTTTGGTTTGGTCTGTTGACAAAACAGAGTACAGAAGACCGAAATACATGCGGCAATCTACAGGTTAAGGTAGAAGATTTTGTTGTAATTAACTAACCGACTTGGAATTGACTATCAGTTGCTGAATGCTGTCCAAGTGAGTGGAAAATTTTGAAAGTCCATGTTCCATTTGTTTTCTTTTTGTGATGGTCTAGACAAGGGTATATTGAACGTCATCCATTTATACAACGCACAATATATTTTTTCACAACCGATCTGTTTACTCTACGTTGCGAAAACAGTATGTTCCTAACATCATAAAAACAGCTTGTTTACTACAATAGTTTTTTGCATGCTATTTCGATTGCTTTTGTCATGAGTGGCAGTAAGATGAAGCTCAATTTTCAAACTGCATGAAATGATTACAAAATCGGCCACTCTCACTTCAGATTTTATAGAATGACAGGTTGCATAGAGTTTTCAAACTTCAACTTGTACTGTCTTTTATGCGCTAAATAGACTTGCTTGTTCATCAATTTCTCATTTGACTCTTTCAGAACATCATTTTCACGCTTCAAATCATCATAAGCTTGTTGTAACTAGGAAGGAAAAGAAAAGCACAGTATAAAACAACGCCTAAAGACTACACTTAAAAGGCGGTACACGTTAAAGTAATTTATGTCTACCATGGTCAGCATGAAACACGAAATTATGTTTACCACGACCAGAACAACATTTAATATAACCGTGCAGATTTACATATGTAGAAATACAAGTTAGTCTACGTATACAGTTTGCAAAAACAGGGTCCTACTGGTTACAGCGTATTTCCGCTCTACTGGAGCTTTTCCTCACTCAAGATGTTACCGTTTACTGACCGAATGGTTTTCTCGTGGTTTTTAAGTCAGCTTTCTAATATTCCTCCGTCTGCCCGATATGACATGCCACATTTGACTTATGATAATCAAACGGTCCAGTGTTTTAAAGATTTGTCTGCTTGTTTAGAAACGACGCAAAACATTTCTTTCCAATAATAAATGTGAAATGTGAAATGTTATGATACATGACTTTTGCAGCAACAAGCTTCGGTGTGTAAGTACAAGTTCTAAATACAGATTAGCAAACTAAATCATACAAATTCTAACCAAAAACTAGACAGCAGTAGAATGATAGTCTTCAACTGGTGTACAGATCCTGTAATGGCCAAAATAATGATGGAAGTACAACCAGTTTTTCTCAGTAAGGGGGATGATCATATGCCTTCTGATATGAAAGAAGATACAGGTTGGTCATGGTGCAGGTGATCTTGAATCCACCAGCACCAGTAAAGATGCAGCACAAGCTGACATGTCATGAGTCAAGCAACATATCCTACTTGAGTTCACATAGAACGTAAGTTTATTCAGTAACGTATATAATTGCTGATTGAGAAAACAAGGTTTATGGACTTAAGATGGTCAACAAAACAGATAAGCCGCTTGAACAAACAAACGAATATGGACCACTTAACTTATAAATCGTCAAATTAGGTATTTCTGTATACCTGCAATTGTCTCAAGCTTTCATTGGAAGTTATATTTTTTCCAAGTTGTAACCCAGTAAGTTTTTGTTCCAACGCACCGAGTTCCCGCGTGAGACGCTCGACTTCCGCCACCAGTTTACGGTTAGTCGCTTTGGTGGCCTCTTGACCGGCTTCAGCATCCTGAACGCGTGCTTCGAGAGTAGAAATTTGATGCTGCTTCTCACGTAGAGCCCTTTGATTTCGAATTAAATCGATATTTTCCTTCAGCGTATCACTGACAGGAGATAGTAAAACAGGCAACTGAACAAAGAGAACAGTTTGTACATAACTGAACACTATTAGCGCTGTTCGTCCAAAGAAGTCGACCGAAATCGTCAAGTCTTCAGTTAGGCACAAAGTATGACTAGATAATATATTTATTGTTAAATGTGACCATGGTAACCATTAACAGTGGCTGTCTAGTTTACTCTGAAGCAAGATGTAGGTGGTCACCTTGAGCTGGATCGCTGCGGTTTAAACGTGGAGAGTTCAAGAGTTGAATCAGATCCTCTTTCTACTGAGTAATTCCAAATTAAGATTCTTTATTGAGCATATGGTTGTATGGCAATTGAACCAATGGCTGGTGATGATGATTGTGTTCACGGGAATCGCTAATGCTAGCTGCGACATGGAAGCTAAATGGAACCCCTACGCATGACTATTACCGTCTGGTCAGACTGCCTTAAATTTTATTTATCGGGGATTATTCCGCCGTTTGTTTTCGCACAGTTCAATCAGGTATTCGCGTGCGTCGATAATCCATTAATAGACCTTTACATTTCAAAATAAAAACAGCTATCGTTTATACTACTTGCTGTTTTTTTTTTAAATAACTTGGATTTTAACTGAAAATGGGAGCAGTTGACTGCACAACATACTTAACGAGGGTAACACTCACTGTTGTTTATTAGTCAATTGTTGCACCAAAGATTGGATATCCTTTTGATGATTCGCATCCTTGATAAGTATATCTTCTTTTAACCGCCCTATGAGTTGTTCTTGTTCCCGTGACTGTTCGGACAACCGGCGGATTGTTAGCTCTCTTTTGAACAGAATGGAAAAAAGAGAAACGATATCTGAGTTCCACAATTCACATGAATAAACAAATTTAGTAATTCTTAAGAAACATCAATCCTTTTAGGCTGATTTTTATTTACGTTTGCATTGTTTATTTCATGTTCACTTTCCATGATACAGCTACTAAGAAACTTTCATCATTTTGTGTAAAATTGGTCATGTCTTTTAACGTACTGTACTATATATTACAGAAAGCTGTAGACTACTCTTCAAGTACAAGTTTGAACGTTTCAAACAAAAAGGAGACTGTAACTGGAAGGTTTCATCAATTAGGACGCAATGAAGAAAATGGAATATTGCAGAGATTTAAGCTGAACATCAAAAAGCTGTCGCATTCCCACAGATATTCCAGACAACCACTTTCGAAAAGAAATACCAAACTCGAGTTTCTTTCTTGATAGAACTCATCAGTAGTGCCTGTTATTGTCTCGAGTATACTGCTTCTCTGTGCAACTGGCTAGCTGAGTCATCGACGAAAACACTGCAGCTACGATCGCCTATGAATGACATTCAATCTTTATCAAGCAAACTCCCAAATACTTGTTAATAATTGAAAGATGAATAAGATATACCATAATAGAATGTCGATTCGGAGACGTACTGGATTTTATTCGGAGAAAGAAAGTTGCTACGTGGCTTAAAAAGATAGTTATGTATCGGCTTCAAATCGATTGGACCAATGCTGACAAACCTTTCATCTAATACGTTTTAACTGATATGGATACACCATAGTGTTTGGATGGACAGTCTAATTCAAGGTCAGTGTGCACTGCTATAACCGGTAGATCTATAATGCTGCTGAGGTTCTTTTAAACTATATTCTTAAACGGTAACATCTACTGTGATCAGTTACGTTCTTTTCATATGGTCCAGTTTAATGTTTCCAAAGTAGTACATCTTGTTCTGTCTTTACCTTCTTACCCTGATTATCATACTCTCTTCACTCAGTATGCAATAAATCTACATTAAAATCAGAACAGCGACAATAAAACACATTTGAAAATAACTATCATTAAGCCGCACACATGTGTGATGACCGATGTGATGCTGAAGCTGGTGTATCCATAACAGCTTACTAATAATAGGTTAGAAGTTACTCGATAAAACATTTAGTTCTCCACTTTCGAAATTTTGTTGCAACCCTTTGTTGTCCTTCTTACGTTTAACCCAAAAGAATCGTCCCCCCCTCCTTCGTTCTTAAGTCACCCTTCTTCTTTTTCTTCTTCTTCTTTCATCTTCATCAAACGCAATTCAATAGTGTCTGTTGCTGGTATCTAGAAGGTTCTAGGAGGTCCTGCTAACAATACAAATCTACCGATTCGAATGTCAGGTCGATCGACACAACCTGACGACGAAACGTTTACAGTGAAACATCGGTTTGGTAGTGTGCACTGAAAAAAGTAACCTTAGCTTGCAAAACAGCCCTCTCTCAGTCGTAAATTAATCTGCAGATCTACTTCGAACGGAATTTATAAGCTAGGTTACATGTCCCTTTTATTGAAATTATCAGCCTTGTTTTTGGTTACGCCCGGCAGCTAATTCAGTTGCCTAAACGCACGCAAGATTGTTTGATCACATCGCACCCATTACTGGACCCGAGATAACTACAGCCCAATCAAAGCACAAGTATCAACCTGGCAAAGGCTGTGCGCGTATAGGCATTTGTATATATGCGAAGGCAACCGTTGAAGCAGCAGAATACCAGTCGACTGAACGACTCGCATAATAAGCGCGTCTTACTGGAGCATGTGTGCAACTATGACGGTTTAAACAGCTGATTTGAAACAAACGGTGAATGAGCTGGTTAGTGTGGTATGACCAACTAGATCACTCGATCAGAACAAAAGGTTGTCATGGTTCAAACAACTGAGAACTTACCGTGTTACGCAACCATAAGCACGGAATTATAGAATGGGATTATTTCCAAAATGTCTGATCAGATTTACCCGCTAAGTGTGTTTAGCCTTCACCCACGCAGGCTGCCAATGGATGACCACAACAAGTTCAATATTCACACAAGTTGTTTTTGTGTACAAAAACCACGGAGTTCAGAGGCATAGCAATGGCCAAAATATGTATTTGATCTGTTGACCCACTAAACCGGGTAGCACAACTCAGTTGTGTTGTGTTTCTTTTGTTAGATGGGACAACCACTGATCTGCACTATCTGGTCAGTGCGCTAGCGAGCCAGACCGGAGGGTGATTTCTCTTGCTTTCTGATGAGCCACCTGCTCATTGACCTAATTGAAGGTCAATTAAAGTTGACACGTCTTTGTGCCCTTTCCAAACTAGTGATAAATCTAATTTCGTTTTAACAATCTATTCAGATGTACAGTGGAGTCATAATGGGTAATCTAATTAATCGTCTGATAACACAACTTATCAAAGTCATTTCGTGTTCTGTTCCCAGCTCGAAAATGAGCATTTGCAAGGATATTCCGACGCAGCTGCAGTTAAGCACTTGCCCTCTTTTGGCGTATGTTAAAGAAATTGTTTATGACGTTGGCCACAACCAAATTGACTTTACGCTTTCATTTTATTGTAATTGTTTTGTGGTGCCCAATTTAGCACTTTTACCTCATCAGCCATCAACATCAGTGACGATGCGGTCAATCCTGCTGGGGGCAAAAATCATATAATGTAAATAGTTTGTCAGCTGTCTTCAGTTTTTTGGTTGTCCCAATTTTCCAACCAAAAGCATCATATTAGAACCCGTAGTAATGCTCCTGGTGTGAACAGTATAAAAGTCACGTGATCATTTTTTCTCATATTTATCAAAATGCCATAGATATTCGGTGCGGGTGTGTGATGTTTTTCGTAGCAGTTGCTTACCTTTCACTATTTCCAGTTTGTATAGGGAAATTGCTGTTCCAGATATACCAGAGTTCGAAAAAGTGTAATAAACATCCATACAAGTTGTTAATTATGCTAAGATGATTAACTGGGTACTTGTTGCTGTTTGAACTCACAGTGCAGCATTTTGTAACCGAACTGTTTGTAAGGCTCCAGTGGCGGCACTCTCTTTTGTTTTGAGTTCTTTCACTGTCCCTCCGAGCGTCCGCAGATTTGAGCCACGAGCTGAATTAGGCTGCAAGAATGGGCGGACGGTATGGCGATATACGGATTGAATACGACGTATGAAAACACTGAAAACAAGCCTGTTTGTTACGCGCTTCTCTCCATTACTGAATCACGCATATTCACGATACCTGAACAAACCAAAGACCCCCACTGTGCTGAAGGAACCTAATAAGCATATTAAGTTCAGTACACAAATGGCGGGAGCAAACGCTGCTGTCGAGTTCCTGGAACAATGCATCGGACGCTTAGAATTTCCGAAACACTACTGGACAATCTTCAAACGAAATCGTGTTAACATTAACGGGACTTCACTGCAACGATTAGCTTTAAATGAGACGGACACATGGACGAGCAGAGCATGCGACTTGGACTAAAGGCAGATTATTTTTGCAAAGATATTAACAGAATTGTCACCGAATGAGGCAAACAAGTTTGAGAGTAGCGTTCAGTAGATCGTAGCCAAAAGAGGAGAAGAGAAATCAGCAAGACTGAGAAATCAACTTAACCCGATCAAACTTAAGGTCAAATTTCTGAGAAATCCGGAGGGGTGCGCGTAATATTTTTTCTGTTTGGTATTGGATAAATTTGCTCTTGAAGTATTATCATTAGGACCAAAATTTTGCTGTCCTAAAAGTAAACTTAGACAGTTAGATTTAGAAAGTCAATTTGAAAACCTTTATGACCAACTGATCGATCTGAAACCAACGTCAGCTCTTAATGTTGAGATGTTCAAATCAACCTTGATTCGGTATCTGACCCGAAACGCCATAAGTAAAAACCTACTCACTGGGCAGCACCTAACTTAACTAGGGTCCCTAAGGCGAAATGAGGATATAATAATATCCAGATCTGACAAAGGGGCTGGAATCGTCATTCTATATAAAGCTGATTACTTAACTAAAATAAATGCTCTACTGGCAGATAAAACCAAATTTGTTTGTATTAAGACTGCAAAGGACAAAACAGTAGCTATTGAAAAGGCACTAACAAAGACATTGAGATGTATGAAACAAAAAGGGCTGATTGATTCAATTACTTTTAAAAGAATTAGGCCAGCAAGCAGTGTAATTCTCAGGCTTTTTGGGCCATTTAAAGTGCATAAAAGACGAGTGCCGCTACGGCCGATTTTGGATATGTGTAATTCACCGTATCGTTCAACGGCAAAATGGCTAGCCGAGTTGTTAGAGCCAGTTAGGGGAAGACTAACGATTCATAGTATTAGAGATTCTTTTGAATTTGTTGAAACGGTAAAACAACTGAACGTAAAGGGAATGCGTTTATTCTCGCAGGATGTTACGTCTCTGTTTACAAATACCCCAATAAGTGAGACAATTGAATTTCTTGGTCGGTATATAGACAGCAATGACATAAACGTGAGGATACCAGTAGGTGAGCTAAAACAGCTTTTGTATCGCTGCACTTATGACGTTCAGTTCAGTTTCTCCCTTAGGCTATATCGCTAAAAGGACGGACTAGCAGAGGGTTCACCCTAAGGCCTCTTTATTCGCCAATATTTGTATGGCAAAGCTTGAAAGTAGTTCACTAGCAAATCATATAAACTCATTAGCTGTTTATAAGCGTTATGTTGACGATATTATCTGCGTGGTAGTCGAATCCATATGCCTCAGTGGAACACAGATGCACTTCAGCTATGCCCTCAAAAACTCCCGCTTCATTCTGAAACTCCAATCATCTGTCGGTATAGCGTTGTCAGACGTGTTCAAGTCATGTCGTGAGGACGACACAATACAACGTAAAGTATATCGTAAAGTAACCTGGTCAGGACAGTATATCAACTTTAATAGACTTGTACCTTTGAAACAGAATAACAATTTAGTCCGGTGCTTACTAGATAGGGGTGTGAAAATATGCATTGACGACACTACAGAAGAAAACAAACAGTCCATATTTAACACACTCCATGTAAATGACTATCCAGAACGGTTTATTTGAAAGCGCATGCTAGTTAGCACAAAGGTAGACATACCGCAAACTGTTGACAAGAAACCTGCCTATATTGCGTTGCCTTTCAAAGGCGACAGCCATGCTGAAAACATAACCAGGAGACTTAACTTAACACTCCACAAAACCTATTTCGCGGCTCAACTACGTGTACGATTTACTCCGCTACCAGTTTGTTTCCCAAGCTACCTATTTTTATGTTTACCGTTTTGTTTGTTCCTGTGGAACACGCCATATAGGCCGCACAACAAGGCGACTATCTGAACGCATGAGGGAGCATCATCCGGCGTAGCTAACTAGAGTATCGATAAAAGCTTGCTCATCAGCGGTCGCTGCATACTTGGTCGAATCGAACCATCCGATTAACCCGGCCGATTCGTTCAAGCCGACCTATGGAAGCTTTGGAAACCAATCGAAGTGGATCAAAGGTCGCTCATTAGCCCTTATAGAAGCTATCTCAATTCGCTTACTCTCACCCCCATTATGCTCACAAGAACGTCCGGTCAAAACACTGAATCCCCAGTGGCCATGTATCAACAGTCCGGATCGATTTGTTACGTAAGAGTACCGATTTGCCAAAAACGCTTTATGAGTCTGACTAACTTGACATCAATGACCGCCGTCCTTCACCCTATTGATGTACTACCCATATAAATGTAGTGTATTTATCCTGATGATGGAACACTGAAAACAAGCTTGTTTGCTAAGCACTTCTTCTCACGACTAAACCGGACACATTCACGGTATTTAAACGTATGAACTGTCGGTATGAACTCTTCACTCCGATCTGTTAGTTCAAGGCGAAGTGAAAAAAAATCGGATGTTTAATTCAAAATCATGGAGATTTTGATCGACATTAGCTGCACTTTTCGCTTCTCTCTATTAGATAGTCGGTAGCGCCACGTCGGTATTCTATTTTAAACCACACCCATGTTGTTGCTACTAACTTCAAACAAACTGCAACAGTGCGTGCACATACGTATAGTATCGATGAAAGTTCTCGCATACTAGCAAAGTTCACTAGTGGAACGCCAGGAACCTGGATCACATTCACCTACGGTAAATATGGCAACGAATCCAAACACTTAAGCATTTCACCGGAAAAACAGCAACGAACTAGAAACCTTAATAATTTTAAACCAGTTTTGTAGCCAAATCACCCCAACAGTAACTCTGGTGTGCACCTTATATTGATTATCATGTGGTCACTGTGGTCAGTGTGAGAAATTTCCGGACGTCAGAAGCAGTGATATCAGGAGGTTACTCAATATCACTTTTAAGCCATGAAGAACAGTAATGGATCCATGTAACTATAGAAGTACGATCCAATGTGATGCTGAAAACCTCCAACAGCGACTACATTGGAATTTCAATTCAAGCGCACTGTACGTAGAATATTGGGGCTTTTTTAGGACATGATGAATTGGCACGTTAGTGCCAAGACATATGTTGTTAGAAGTGTGCTGACCGCATTTAACTAGCATGTCAGTATTCACTCACACTGATTTGCCAAGGGAGAAATGATGAGTGGAGTGAGCTTAGGTAAGCCAACTAATTGTTACTTTGTATCCTTATAAAAAAAGCCAGGTAAATTAACATTTCCGGAAGTCCGAATCCACACTGCCTTTACTTTGATCATTAAGTCGTACTGAAAAGTTTACTGATTCATTTAGGAAAAGTTCAACTTGTTTAGCTTTCTTATCTCGCATACACTATACTGACGAGTAAATTACACGTTAGTTAATTACCGAGTAAGTACCGTCTTGTGTTTTCCGCGAACGACTCTAGTAACCTGGGTTCGGCTTCACCACTTATATCTTATCCTAGGAAAATTTCTCGCTTTTGATTTTGACCGACAGAAAATTTACCTCAACTTACTAACTGACCAAACATTCTGGAATGGCTACTCCACACAAACGTTTAACCACTGGCCTCTTTTCTTCAGGTTCACACTGGACACGGGGTGTGTTGGTAAACAGGCACATGGTGCAACTCAGACCATTCGTAACGTCATTTGTACCCGTCATCACTGGTGTTATTCATTAGTATATCACCATTCCAGTTCCATTTTTTGTACATGAAATATTAACAGTGGTTTCATTGCTATCCAGAGTGTACCGTGGGAATCAAGATCAAAGGTTAACATTTTTAGGATTACACCTTTTGGCTTAGGGCATGGCAAAACAGTGTTCTGTTACTTTTACGCTGGCGTGCTTCATTTATGTAGCTGTAACCTACTCCCATTCTGAAGAATTGACGCTCACCTCAGAACATACAGCTTACCTATCAGCATCTGTTCTGTTTCACGTTAACTGTACAAGAGAGGACTTGGCAGAGTCATACTGTGAATGTTGATTTCTCTCTGTCTTTCGTGATAAGTTAGACGTAAAACGAGATATAAATTGAGCAATTTCATTTGACGTGTATAAGACGTATTCTTGAGTTTTACTGACTAATTTGGTTTTTCGTATTATTCCGTAGTACAATGCCTTTTTACATAAGCTAATCGTACGTTTTTATCGTTACAGCGATGTACCTTTCCGAGCTTCCACTGTAAGGTAGGTTATTCTGACTGTTGGCGTGTTGATTGTTTCATCGTTCGTTGCCTCATAACATTTCGATTAATGAGTTGCGTACAAGTGACTTTATCCGTTTGGTAAGAGGTGCCATATCGTTTGACGATCAACAAGAATTTGCCTATACAGTTCACGTGTTCAGCCAGGCTTCACTGCTACTCATAAGGCACAAAACAAGAGGTTCACTCTCAATGCAACTCTGACTGGAGTCATTCGTTTGGTAGTCACAATATGCAAAATTATGCAATTAAACATAACAGTGAATAAATGTATGGCTCGGGCGAAACAAACAATTTAAGTTTTAAAAGATACACGACACTTGTAATATGTCATAGCACATTTTCTAAGATGGTATCTATCACGATTTAACAAGAAATATTAATGGACTTTCATTCTAGATAAAAGCTTCCAAAAATACAAAATGCATTGTTATGATTATCAAGGAAGAATCCAACATAACCATTCAACTTACCGCACTGCCAATTCGCTGTTTTTGGACACTCAGCTGGTTCTGGAGTAGTTGAACCTAAAAAGTAGCAAAACATATTGGTCACTGTTCTCCCCTACGCCAGTGACATAAAAACATAGTGGACTATATGGAGCTGGTAGGTTATGAATTGCCCATCAGTGAAGCCTACCTAGACTACTCCAGCTTCTCAGACGAAGCCAATTACTTCATCTCTCTATAAAAACTGAGTAGTTATGTCTCTGTGAGACCACCGCTTGAGTGATGTAAAGATTACTCATAAGAATGTAGGTTTGGCTTAATTATAAACAACTGGCTATCAGACAAGTTTCTGTCAAACGACAGCTTTTCGCAAATGTCAGGAAGTCAACAGGACAACTATTTGTTCAACCTGAGCTTTCTGATGTTCATTCTACTTCTCCCAGATCTGCCAGTGATTGGGAACTCGGCAGTTTTGCCTCACGGCGATAGTACAAAGTATAACGTTACATGAAGTCAACAGAATGCGAATGCATTTCAAAACGACATATTTTTAGCTACTCGGTTGTGCATAGGTAATCGATTAATACATGATATATCATACACATCCGTCATTAAGGCTATGCGGATGATCGTCCGGTGACAAAAACTGATGGCTTCCGGAACCGATTAGACATTATGAACACTTCTAACGCATGGCACAGATCTGTGTAAATTTTTGATCGCCATAAAAACGAAGACAAAAATGATAATAACCCACTTATAAAGTATATATGGGCGATTTCACAAAGATGCACTCGTAGGATTGTATAACTTAGCAGTACACATGAAAACAACCATGCAAATTTATTGACAGGTTCTAAAATCAGAAGTGACACTTGTTGAATGTCCAGGGAAGGTTACTTAAAGAGTTTTGGGGTATAGGATGTTCTGTTAACCAAAGGCAACGGTTAAATTGCTTTTCAAGGAATCGGACGCATCGGCATGGAGACCCAGTACATTCCTGGTCACCCAATAACAAGCATCTTCCTGTTAACTAGGGAGGAATAATCCCATTAAACTTAAGTTTGAGATTGACAAGCAACTGCGTAAATTGAACTACATCCCGGTTTTAATTCGCTAACTCTTGAATTTTGTGATCAAACCTGACTCCGTTTAGTTGTTTTAAACTACTCAACGTATATGCGAAAGTAAACCGAGACTGAAGTTCTCGTGGCCACGCCCATAATGAATCTTCACAAGTTGCCACATAGTGTATCCGTTTGAGTGTTACTGTGGTTTGCCTGTCTTTTTAATTTTTGCTTGAATAAGTATGCTGTTATAATGCATTGGAATGTTACAAGCCCATGTTTTTTTCTGATTCACTGTTGTTCTACTATGACAGTCTACTTTGCACTTGTAAAGCGTTCGACAAATTAACACAGTGGCAGGTATGCATTAGGTGTGATTTGTCTCTTCAATTCACCAATCAGCAAACCAGATTTCATTGACTAATATATATGTTAATCCTATAGGCTTTTATCCAGTGCGATAAAAATCAGCAAGGATGTATATCCATATAGAAGAAATCGTTTCTTAATGGATCAGTTTCAGATGAAAGCAACAGTTGCGTTGTTATTAGCTGTTATTAGAAGTCGCCGAAAGTAGTAATAGTTCATTGCGTATATTCTACATACCGCAACGTTGTATTATGGCGTTGATTTGCAAATCGATCAGAACTAGTGTAGGATATTCAGTGGTGGAAATTGCATTGCCCGTTGAAACATACAGGCAATGTTGATCAACAAAAACCACATTCTGTTTGTGAAAAAACAGCACGTAAAATTTTAACATAATCATCATCATCATAAACATCAATGGTTCACGCTAAACCACGAAGAAGAAGAAAGCAAACCCTGTATATTCAAACATTCAACAACAAGCTGCCTACACCTTGCAAACATACAACCGAGCTGTAGGTGGAGATAATGCGTCATCAGCAAGACAGATTCCTTATGGCTTTAATTGCCACGCGTCATTAAATGCACTCTCTCCACAGACAACTCAGACAAACAACGACAACACTCACGTCAATGAGTTCGATTAGCCTACATTTCACCTAACGTCGCTAACCACCGACTTTGTGAGTCTCGAGGTCCTCAGGCTGGGGGACGAACCTGATCTGTAATAGCTAACCCCTTCGGGAACAGTTTTATTTGTCTACGCCAGATTATTATCCAGCCCCCACGCACCTTATGCCAGTCGGCCGCAGTGTCGGTAAACAGTGCCTGGTTTGGCAGACGACCAACTGGTATCCTTAGTACATGTGCAAATACAAGGATTTAATGAAAGAACTCGTTTGACAATCAGTGCCAAACACCCGCTGACCAGATTGTGTACTGTTTTGATCCGGGGGGCTATGCTGACTAGAACTCCGGTCCTTCCAGGTACAACCTGTTCAGACAGGCCAAAGGGGAACAGTCAGACGAAAAGCAGTTACACTCATAGGATTGTATGTCGCACTACTGACCGCATAAGAGTGCTTAGGTAGTGAGGCACGATTCTATGGGCATACAGCAGAACTATTTTCATAGTTGCGGCACTGCTGTCTTCCATATCAGGAAGAAGGGGGTCAAAATGTGTACCCTCGAACAAAGAGCACTCCGATCGCCCAACGGTTGACTGTGACCGCCGGCGTATCATCCAATACGGTCGAAAAACACTTATCTCTCAAAGGCCTGATGTAGCTTCGAGTAC
>LUCH01002163.1:40313-88898 GCA_013368495.1 Paragonimus heterotremus | reverse complement strand
CCTGATGGGGAAGCCTTTAAATCAGCCGTTATCTGCGGGTGAATTCGATTTCAGTGGCGGCACTAGAATATCAGACACGCGTCCGGACGACACGACATATACATAAAGGTCTATATCCGACAGAGTACTCGCCAGGCAAAATTGCCCACTTGTAGGAGAGCTTAGAGGTTAAAACCGATTGTGTTGACTTTCAAGAACCGTTAGCGCCCGCAAGTGCATGAATAAAAATTGAGGGCCAGAATAGTACGGGAAAGTATTAACGGATGGACAGTGTTACTGTCGGGACAACTTGTTGTTTTCCGGTGGTTTTTGCCGTGTAAACGGGTTTGAACTATTCCATCCCGAGTCCTTGACTTAAATTTCTGACCTCCGAGTTCACGGTAAATAGATTTCTGACCTTGTCGTAGGCCAGTAACCGAAGAACGTGACACCTTTGGAAATGCCAGCTTACCCAACCTGAAGGCGTTGTGAATAGGAAACTGGTCTAATTATAGTTACTGCCGAATACCGTGAACTTATTCAGTGCTACATGTGACATTTACGTTATCACTGAAGTTTCTCCAGCGTACTGGATAATACGCTAACCGTTGGACCATCGGAGTGTTTTTTTACTGAGGCTGTCTTCTTACCCTCTCTTTCTTTATACGAAAAGCAGTTGTGCTACATCCATATTGATAGTTCTACTCTGCGTATGCCATCATGTGTCACGACCTCAGCTGTCTTACACAGTCACTTCTGAGTGTAGGTGCTTTTCAGTTCACTGCTTTTCTTTGACCTGTCTGATTTTACGACTGGAGCTCTAGTTTGCACAACTCTCCAAATCAGTGCAAAGCATAATTCTGACCACCTTGTCAAAGTGGTAAAATAGACCCGGTTATCCAGTTCATCTCAGCACCATAGAGGTAACTGGCTGAAGTTATGGGAAAACGTGGAGGTTGGTTGACTTTCAGGCGGCATTAATTCGGCTTCCGAATAGGCCTAATCTGCAGCATCCTACCGGAGTCCATTGTGACACCTTCATCGATAGACATTACTAAACTGTGACTGACAGACACATCCAATATATCAAAACTTAACCTGATTATTAAAATCACAGTAAAACTGCGCCAGACTTATCACGGTTGCTGCTAGTCGCCTGTTAGTTGCTGCATGTTAAAGCACGCTTGTGATGTGCCTATAAGTAAGTTTGGGCTCGAACCGGTACTCACTGATGTTGTCACCTTGCTTGGTGATTAAACGTTTGCAGTCTAAGTACTAAGCTGGGTGAACAACCTTTTACGTGCTACGTGCTTACATCGTTTTCCACTAGCTGCAGCTCTTTCATATCCTATGTACTCTCTGTTGCTTTTTACTGTAAAGCCTATCTAACACAAACAAATGTTCACGTAAAGCTCCATCTTCCATATCTTCCTTGCACATCGCACGAAAAAATGCGCACATCTGCTGATTAGCAACACGAAGTTCACAACCGCGACTACAGTAGACTCTTCGACAGCTGCATTTATTCTCTGGTATTTGCCTTTGTTTGATGTATTACGTGATTTTTGTGATATTGTTTGCGAATGCTGTGCGAGTCTTCGCAAGTTACCTTAAAATCGGATAAATGTCACTGAAAGGAGTCATTTTCGGCACGCTTGGAAATCGTCTGAACCTGGCAAAAGACGTCCTTTTGCTGACGTTAGCTTTACCTATCGTTACATTCTCATGAAGTTACACCTTGTCCAGTAGTTTGACTTCTGAAAATCACATTAGTGGGCTTCCGCGAATGATGATTTTTCTTGGTAAAGCAGTTGGTTGTTTGCCAGTGTTTGTGTTTTGTGGGTGTGCTCTGTGTTGTATGTTATTTTGTTTCGTCTTTGTTTACTTTCAGCAATCCAGCAATTCAGGTGACTATCTCTCCACACTGCAACCCAAACCGCAGAAGCTGATAGAGGAATTACGAACTCAGTTGGACGAATTAGAACGTTTTGCCTACGAGGTAAGCAAATTTGTGAGTGCTTGATCAAGTAACCCATCTGGTTGGCCTAACTGTAATGATCATCAGCAATTACCCGAAATGGTTCATCCACATACCGACTGTCTTCTGAAAAAGCAGAAAGCTCGTTGCCTATAGATGATCTTCATATTGAGTAACAGAAGATTTCCTCACGTTATTATTACTTGCGCAAATTGTTAGTGCTTCTGTTTTTGTTTAACTTCGAACAAGTTAGTCTTTTCTCAAGCATTGCTGAATCCTGGATATAGCTCTAGTGGAAATGTTGTGCATACAGACACACCGATTTAAGACCTTTGATAGTCCCTTCGTTTCCCAAACTGGTAATTTGAACATCACTACCCTTGAACCTGCAGTACGCATTGATTGCATAATTCAGCATTTATGTTCCTAGTTTTCTGCCGAGTCGTTGTATCAGTGGACCGGTTATTGTGCTGTTCATCCCTCATGTGCTCTGAGATTACTGATATAAATAAACAGCTCGGTGGTCAGTATACACTTATTACAGTCTGCGGCTTATTACTTATCATGTCTATTCTAAATCGTAATCATTGAACTGTAGAGTCTTGCATATGATAGTTCTCCGAGGCGTTGAGGGTGGATGTAACAGTTATGTCAACGTGGTTTGATTGAATTGAAATGTATGGAATGTAGACGCAGCTTATTGGAAGTCGCTGCCCAAAAAGTACAACCTGCGAGAAAAGACTAGCCGCTCCTGAGGAAAACAGAGACGAATACTTCTGTTTCCGGACTGATACTGTGTGGGCTATGTCAGTTTTCAACTTCTCTGTACCTACACCGAGATGACCTTCAAACAACAAATTCATAAAATCCAGCAATCTGGGGAACCTGGGTGAACCCACGTTAACATTTCGCGGATGACAACAGGTTACAGACGTGTCCATCGGCTGGAATGACGTGACTATAGCCAACCAGAAGTGTCCTACTTACCTTGCTGTCATTGGTCTGACAACTGTCAAACAGGTAGAGCCGTCTGCCACTCAAGCACCAGAAGAACATGGGGTGACAGGCACTTATCTGCCTCACGTTTCCTAACCTACTGTTTTACGTATTGCCACCTAAAAAGTGTCTGGAACCTGAAACACTGAACTCCTAACTGTATCTACAGCTCGCTGTCTCCCATTTCTGTTGCGTTGAGGATCGAGTTGGGATCGAGTTAGGTCATTACCTGATGTTAATCTCACGAGTTCGACTACCACGGAAATGTTCCACTTTTCACTGAAACTCATTAGAATACAATGGCAGACTAGCTCATGAGGCGTGGTGTGTAATGTAGTCGCAGGCGGAACCAATTTTTTTTCGACTGACTAGTCGAGATTCACCTTGCAACGTCATGATAAAAATATCAAATCATTGGGAATGATGAAGCAGTCCGTCGTCAGCGAGCTCATTTCTCGTTCAAAGTGATAGGGGTTACACTCATGCACACCGTGCGATCTGGATGAATACAGGGAATTAACTGGAACATAAATGCAACCAGAGGGGCTTACTGCAACATCTGAAAACCTTATTTCTTGTTCTGGACCACTGGTATGAGTCACGAGCTTTTGCATAATGATAACCCTAAGCCTTATTCTAGGAGGATGGTCAGAAAGTGCAGGTTGGTAAGTGAAATTCACGTCTTCCCTCGGTCACTGTTTTTCTTACCCAAACCAAACCCTGTTAAGCACATCTGCAACTGGTTAAGAAAGTTACATCGCTTGCTTGATCTTGGCAACCCTAAAGTAAACTTGAAGACGACTTATGGCAGTATTCTCGTCACTTGACTCCATAATGTAAGCGATGGTGTGGCACAACGAGTTATTGGGGTTTATTAGCCCACAAAACCGTAACGCGCGTTGTCGAAACCAAGCCAATGTCTTTTTTTTATTGCTGACACCTATAGGTGTTTCTGGCTGCGTTTGGGATGGGTGGAGACCCTTTTCTGCCCACCAAACTTAGGTGTCCAATTTTCTCACACAATGCATGGTACATTCTCCAGCCTGTTTGTCTGGTTTACTGAATCGTTTTACATGCACTGAGATTTAACTCACGAGGACACGAGGACAATATTGTAAATTTAGATCCACTATCACTCCGTTCAGACCATTCACGGCCTCCTATTCTCTCACGACTTTTGTCGATTTCACGCCACGTTGAGTCTTCTACATGTCTGTCCTTCAATCCGCCCACGTTGCATAACCGAACAAGGACGGCTAGTTTTTTTCCTTAACCATTCTATGTTCCACGCTGTTTGTGTGTTTATTGCTGGAGCGCAATCCTATCACGCCATTAGAGTATACATTCAACCACATTTCACGGACGTTTTCTGGCTGCATTCGTCACCCTCCCATTCCTTCATCATACTTGTGATTGCCTGGGTTACCGAGCTGTATTGCGCATTTTATGTCATCTTGTACTCGGCACGTTACCGGGTTTCAACATTCATTCGTACATTACCAACGTGAACATTGAACCACACTACCGCAGGGTAGTATGATGTCTATGATGTATGATGTATATAACTAGCATGTTTGACGTTTGAGACTGATGAGAGTAAATGAAATGTTAACATATCGCAACATATATATTTTTTCTGTTCTGATGAAGTAGTTGAAGAGAACTCATTGTTTTAAATACCGCAGGGTTGTAAACGACGGTGATGTTGATCGCCTGCACGTTACTTTGGTCGGTGGCCTCTCCATATCTTGCCAGTTTGGACGACCATAGCTCGTACACCGTGCAACTACGTGGTTGTTTGGGTTCTTCCAACCTTCAACACTTTTACTAATTATGGTGCAGTGTGGCAAACGCCTTATCTGTACATGAGACAAGTATAATGTCTTTCGTGGATTTGACTTTTCTAGGCGCACACCGACGAACCGTGCGATAATTCACGATCGTCCGCCTTACTTGGTGCACTTCACTTGGTCGGTGGTCGGACATCAATAGTCCGTCTGCCTTATATTCATAAATGGACTGTGGTGTGTTCTGTAGAATTAACCCAGAATTAATAGCCAGACGAAGTCTCAGATGCACGATTATCACAATTCACCGACCGATTGATTATACAACAATAACGAGAAAACAAGATAAGATAAAGCGGTGAACAAGTAGTAAGCGTGTTTGACTCGCATACCGCAACTGTAACATGGAGGGAAAATATGCCCACATGTGTGTTGTGAGTGGTGATCTTTAGGACATCATAGAGACATAAGAAAGTATTTGATCCGTGAGACTCAGAGCTCCTCAAAATGACTTCTGATATTAAAGATTTCAATAGGGAATCACATTTCCCCGGTTAGGTTTTATCTGTTCCAACTTGTAGAAATCTAGGGTAAAATGAATAACGTTGCCAATCCTACCTCTCATGTAGCCACTGGGTACATCTCTTATGCTGTAACTGACAAAAGTTCACGAATGCAGCACTTCTCTCTGTAAATTTCCCTTCACTTCCAGTCTGGAGGTATTCTGATAGACGGCACGATTACCGATCTCAAGTGGACGACCACCTGTAGCAACCAAGATAGTGTCGCAACTAGTTAATTTTTTTTTACAGTATTTCACATGTAAATTAGAAACGCGTTCCGTACAAATGAATTCTGCGATTTAACTTGTTCGACATGGGTTATTTTGCACCGGGTTGTCTTGGAGATCTGTTTTAAGGGTATTAGAACCTTGGAATATCCGCAAAAGTCAATAAACCAGAACACCGGCTGAACGCCCATGAAAATTTGAATATGCTTTATTCAGTTGTTCACAAATGTCGGCTTACAAACGTTTGAGCGAATTCTCATACCTCATTGAGATTGATCGAACGAGGCAGCTTCAAAGGGCTTTTTCGAGTCATCGTAGTGAAGTTGGCTGACATGTTCTAAACTACCATGGCTGTTGTTTAGTCTACAACTGCTGATATTCCATCGCTTGGGGGAAGTTATAGTGAGATTGATTCACTTGGAATCATGTCCGTAGACTGAATTGTTTTGATTATATCTGGTTCTTTGGGTTTACGAACTTGTTGAGACCAAGAACACAGTGTATGCTTCTGTGTTGTCAACTGACCTTTTTAAATCCGTTCTGAAGGTGGCTGTGTGGGCCGATAAACATCATCCATAAGACTACGGAGTACGGCCAGTTAAGTCATTACTTCCCTATATACATATATATTATATATATATATATATAATACATGCGTGGTAATTCGGACGTAGTACAAAGTAATGGTCTTACAATCAGGATTTCATTTCATTCCATTCCGTGTTAACGGCATCTTTGGACAATCCTATTTCTTTTTTCCTCTCAGACTGGTGAGCAGAAAGAGCCACCCACGCAAGCCATGTTGGGAAAGCAACGTCTTGTGTTAGAAGAATTGACAAGAAAGCTGGAACTTGATATCAAGAACTTGGAACAATTATCCAACGACGAATTGATGCAAGTGGTTGATTTGGCCGTGCATCAGGTATGGTTATCTTAATAGTTTGATGATTTCCAGGCCACGTGATTCCTTTCGTCACGGTTCACAAACTTCTTATTTTGTTCTTTGCTGCTATGTACATCTCGATTAAATCACTCCACCATATTCGATAAATAATTCATTGTTGTATGTGTACGATATGAATATAGATCATTAACTACAATACATGTAAAACTATTGATTGTCAGAAGCTCAGGAACCAGTTTGTTAACGACGGCATTCCTTTCTTCGAAACCTATGTTTAGCCCATCTGGGGAATACTCTATTTTGGATTTAGCATCATTTGACTTATTTCTGACTCACGCTTACGTTGTAAGCTCAAGGCTAGTGCATAAAGTGTTTATCTTTCTAACTTCGTTCCATTAATGAGGCGTTTTCCCATAGTCTATCTATCTAGTGAACTCGAAGTTGCTCTCCGATTGTTACGCTGACTATCAGTCGTACGGTTACAAATTGGAATTCCAGGTATTGCGATTAGTCCCGTTTGGATTTGGACAATCTGATAATGCTGTGCAGATAGTGTGCATACTAATATACCAAACAAACTAACTAGCATTTAGTGTAAAAGCTGAACAGCTTGTTGTCTGTCTTATTTTCTTATGTTTACCTCTCTGTTTGGTTCTCATAAGTTTTTGCTCGAATGAACAGGATCGGATGCATATGTATTCTTATGTGTATGTCGAGCGGAGATGGGACGGTTCATAAATGTGACAAAAACTTTCTGATAATGTGAAGAGAAAAGTTAATGAAGATACGCAGACGCACCTGTTTGGTGGTTTGTGGGAAAGCGTTCAGGAGGTTGCCAAGCGTTGACTCGTCCTGCCGATTGATTGGTGTTTGGAATGTCTCAGTCCTACTCAGAGTTAGGTAGTTCGTTTTGTATGGGGTGGACTATAATTGGAGAAGTTCTGTTCACACTGTAGCTTGCTCAACCATAAATCACGTTCAAAAAAGTTATCCTATTATCGTTCGGTTCTAGTGAATGAGCGAAGGTCCTTTGGTGAAGTAATCCTATTAAGGATAAGTTTTTGGACTAGAGTCCATTCCCTTCCAGGCGCCTCTAGTGCATCAAGACTAGATCTAATGTTGCTCACGTTTCTGAATGAGAGTTTATCTTGAGCCCTGTGATCTCTAGTAGTTCGGCTTTGGACGCTTACGATACTGTATGGCCAAGACTGAGATGTTTGCATGGTTACTTTCGTATGAGGACTTGTGGAGGAGCTTTATTCTGTTGTGAAGAATCCAAAGTGAAAACGGTCATGGATTGTTCGTAAGAAATTGTTTCACCTGTGTTTTACCATCATCTCCCAAATGTACACTTGTGGACAGGTTCAAGACGCCTATCGTTAATGTTCCTTGTTTCTTTCCTTTTTTATTACGCCCCTGTTCACCCAGGATAGCATAATAGCCCTGACAATAGTTGTACTTAGCTTTGCAAATGGTTGTCTGTGGATTACTAGTTAAATAAATCGAAGTCGTTTTGAAATACATCTATATCTCACAGACTCTGTACATGGCTTGCCATATTTTCGTATCGTAAGGCTTCGTTGGTTTGAAGTTGTTTTACCTAATGTGCTTCATGTTGCATTTGGCACTATCGTGCTTTCGTTTTTATAGCGAAAACCTGTACCAAATGCGTCATACGTTTTTATGAATATGTAAACAGTACACAACCAAATCGGAAACCACGCATGTCGCTGCGATTGTTTGTTGGCGGTACGAGTTAAGAAATAAGGCTTTGATAATCTGGATTAAACTTCCAGTGAAGATAACGAGATTTAGAAGATTATGTTCACCGCGTTGATCTATTATCCACCGTAGGCAGGTGGACCAAGAGTACCTCGGTGTTCGAGAGACAATTGTTTCGTTTAACTTGTCGTTTTGCGCTACTTAGAACGGGCGAGTGTGAGAGAATAGTTGTTTATCTCAGGCTTGATTAGATCAAGGGTACAACCATCTATTTTCTGCGTTCAACACTCACTCTGACATACGCCCAATCGAACACAGCTGAGTAAACAAATATTTAGAGGTCTGGATGTTTATCTGTTAAATAACTTCGCAGCTTTTTGACTGTTAGGCGAACGTTTCACTTGTAGTACCTCAGTAGCATGTTTATCGTCCTCTATGTTATAGGCAGATTTGTGTGTTCATTTTGCTAAGATTCTTGAGGTCGTCACGCTAACCACTGTTCACTGATTACCGAATTAGGCCTGGTTTTAATGCCAAATTATGACCACCTTTAGGTTTGTAGTACGAGAACTGTTACGTCATTTTGGGCGAACATGATCACTGTAGTCCAATCCTTAGGCATACAACTTTGCAAACAGACAAAATGAAAGAATATCATAAAGTCTATTCAGTGTTTGTGTATAGTTGGTCCATCATGTCTTCATTATCACCCGTTGTCTATCGGCCTACGGATTCAAATGAAGTTTCATGTGTGTACACCACAGCAGTGCTGTCTGGTAAAGACTTGTACCGGAGCATAGGAAATCTCTGCTTCTGCGTTGATAATGAGTTGACGATGACATGCTTCGTAAAAATTAGAGGCAGTGCTGTGTGATGAAGATGCTATCAGCCTGCCAAGATTTGGAAGGAATCATTTGTGATTGTTGAGGCTGGAAATCGAGCAGTCGGTGTTCGTCTTCTGATTTGCCTCATATGATGCACTGCGATTAGAACTTTCGAGACAGGTCGAAATCTTCGGTCTCATTAAACCTGCTAGGCGATATTTCGGATTACTGATGGAGTTGCCAGGACAGTTGCTGTGTCTCCTCTCGAGAGGATCAGGCAACCTGATCATTGTTCACAAACGAAAGTGGTTGAACATTCACATATGATAATTCGGTCGTTCCTAATGTGAGGTCATTGGCGCAGTGGTCAACACGGTTGCCTCATGAAAGCGTGGCCGTAGTTTTATCTCGGCTGTGGCAAAAATATGTGTTATTGACGAGCCCTAATGAGAGCGAAAGTCGAGATCAGTGCTTCTTTTTGAAAGGGACTGGCTGGATAGTCTATGGGAATGCGACAGCTGCGATCAGTTGTAGATGATGTTCAACCTGATATTAACCAAATTCCTGACTACTCACGAGTGTGGTTATGTTTTTCCAATCCAGAAAAGACGTATATTCCTAGTCGTGAGTTCTACTGAAGTGGTTCCTGCTTAACCAGTCTGCATTGATTCCTCTTAGGATGGCACGTTCAGTCTGATCATATGTAACAATCCACTTTTTTCAAACTGATTAAGTACCTATGCTCTACTGCCGCCTATGTATGATCTTCCATAACATTTTGTATTTTTTTCCGTCAACATTTGAATCAACAACGTTTTAACGCAAATGTGTGCTCACGTACGATCACCTTCCCTCACTGTAATCCACCTGTCCAAACATTTCTCTTATACACAGTTTCTCAATCCAGTAAAAGTGAACGAAAAACTTGTTGAGCAATTGAAGACACAAATTGTTGATTTGGAGCGATTCATTGATTTTCTACATGGTACGTTTCTCGTATTTTCTCTAGTCAGTGAGTCGTAGTATATCTTTACATTTTGCGGCCTGGGTGCCATTTTTAGGAGCAGGTCAACCGTACGTTCTAATCCGAGCTTCTCCGGTTCACTGTAACTTTCTCGTCAAACTCAGCTCCTGCGATTTCGGCCAATGCGTGTACAGGAGGCGATCGTACACCGACTGTGCCACGTGTGCCAAAAATCTTCCTGCCAGCGCAACTTCAGCGTAATACAGGCAGGAAGCCTGTTCATCAGACTGATGACTCAGACAGATAGTCTGATGACGACTCGGTCGACCTACGATTCAACCCGAACACGTGAATACCCTGAATTGAACAGTTTGATGCTCAGACTATCCAAAATGTCATTGTTGATGTGATGCACCTGACAGCAGAAAAACGAACACATTCGGGTTGTGTGCTTGCGTAATTTTACTGTGATGCTGTAGAACCAGGAATACGTTCAAATTTCTGACACAGCGCCTACCGTTTACTCGGAAACGTGTCCACTGGTTACAGAACTAATTGATATGATCAACAGGACGAGTTTACTGTTGAGTAGTCACGGGCTTGGTTATTTTCAGTCAGAATATCGCCCACATTTGATCTCACCTTTCTCATCCAGCCGACCTCTTTTGACTGTCCACTTTCGCTCCTGTTCGAGTTCGTTATTGTTGTAAATCTTCGCCACGGGCTGAGATTTGAACTGTGGTCCCGAGTTAATGGCGTGACCATGTTGTCCACTGCCGACTGATCTCGCACCACACACGAACGACTTTGATAGCTGACACCAATAGATATTGTTTTGGTTTCCCACTGCTGCGAAGTCGTCAAAATCACATTGTCTGAATCGTCAGCGTAGGTCACCTGAAGCCTATCCGCTCTGCATTTAACCCACACTGATGAGCAATTGCTCGGTTGCTTTAATTAGTTTTCCTGTGGCGTTTGTCAGTGTACATGCACTGGTCAAGCTTACTTTCCTAATCTACTTTGTATGTGCATGTTAATTTCGATGCGCGTCGCCTTATTTGAATGGCAAATACAAATGACAGGTAACGGATGGCTTCGGGTTTAATCAACCGGCTTTCCAGAAAAAGGATAAGTTACCAGTCTGTGTGTCATTTCTTATGGGCGCTCTCTCCTTGGTGTGTGAAGTGTATTTTATTGATCCCTCCATTTAACACCTCTGGTCACTAGAAACCTCATGTGTTCTGCTCAAGAGCGTTCATCGTATAGTTGCCTCTCCATGACATTCAGATGCGCATGGTTTCCGTCTCATTCAGTGTAAAGTCCTGCCTGAACACTGTTGATCTATTGTCCATGTTTACTGCACGGTCGCTGTGACCGTCACACAAAACTTGATTAACAGAAAACCTCATTTTTGTGAGGATCTTCCATTTAACCTGATGGCTTGTCTCTACTTCGATCTGTCTGTTTAGTATGTTCCCAGCAGAACTGGTACGGCAACTCCCTTCTTTCGGGTTCACTTGGCCAGTGCACCTGTGCGAGCAGTTGTCCACAACATCCTAAGGTAGCCAGTACAATAGAAGTTTGGGTGGTGGTTTTTACGTGGGTGAATCTAGTTTGACGTTTCTCGTTTTTCTCTCCCGCACCTCGGTTGCTGTTTGCACCCCCTGCGTTAGGTTTCACGCTCTCCCTCTTTATAGTTGGCCCTGTATTTTGCGTGAATGTACTTTTGGACGTATGTTTGGTGGAAATGGATTACTTATTCGATGCGTCGTCTGTTGCAAATACTATTTAATTGTGTATGCAGGGCTTGAATCGTACTTACGATGTCTGTATGATTTTAGCACGAACTTATTTTTGTAGCACCATCTTAGGTTTAGCGCTTTCACTGGTTAGATGTGGGGTTTAGTTCAACAGCATATATAGATATTGTTTCCGCTTTCTTGAACCTCACATTTTGTCTATTGTTCCCTAGACGTCCTCACGCATACCCATCGGAATACGTGGAAGTATCCGTTTATAGCTGTTTTCTCATAGTGTTTTGGTATTACTAGCCCGTGATCATTTGGTTTTTATTCCTTCCGCTTACTTTGCTGCCCAGGCTCTGGTGCTTGTAGCGATACGTTAGCCAAAGTGTTGGCCGAATTCAAACGCACTCATCAGCGACATGCTGTTGAACCCGATAGTGATGCTGCTCCGTTTGAAACAGTCTCTCCGGGAATACAGTTAGGCCATTCACGACACATTAACACGGACTCCAACCACATAAATGGTGCTGGTGTTAAGGTATACATGATGTTGTGGTTCTCCGTGTTGTTTTGGTTCACTGTGTTTACGCGCGTGTCTGCATCTTCACGATTTGTCTATATATCTGGCCTGACTCGGTTTCACACTTAGTGAACATGCGTTACTTTCTAACTCTTTTACACGCGTACATAACTGTGTGGTTGCCGGTACCTATGTCCTGATTAGCTTGTCATCATAGCCAATGCTGATGAACCGGTTGATGTTGCAGTATCTGTGGTTGCACCCGAACTGCCCACATCCGGTATATACCCGAAGGAATATGATGATGTGAACAGAAGCCTTCGTAGCAAGACAGATCCAGGCTGTTCAGCTTACGTATGTGCCCACTCCGTCAAATGTAGTTTAAAAATAGCAAGTTGTCGATTCTGCTGTTACCTGTTCGGCGATGAACCTCACTGTGTGGAACTACATCCGATCACGGGGTGTCCAGAATGAGTCGTGTACACTGTAGCTGGATGCAGTTAGAATACGTCAATTGATCACCCACATGTTGCTGTCATAACGAAATGGATGGCGTTGCCGTCCTGTAAACGTTTAATTTGTTTTCTATCTTGAGGCTGCGGTTCCTCTAGTCCTGCCTTTCAATGCACTACTTGACTGTCGCGTTCCTGTGTTACTGCTGAGGTCTTTCGCTGCTCGTGGTTTCATTCGTAATCAGCGCTGAACCAAAGGTATGTGAATACAAAAGTACAGCCGATTCAAGCGGACGAAAGAGAATAAGGATCGGGGCGAGTTCCTGGTGTCATTCGGGAATAAAACTAAAAAATTTCTTTAAGATAAGCCCTCACCTTCCAAGAAGAACAATTAGTAAACGCATGAGATATTAGTAATCAGGTTGGGAACATTATACGAACTGTGTCAAAAGCCTTAAAATAATTTGGACAGGAGTCTTAAATGAGAAGAACAACATCATAACTCTGCGATAAATGAATTAGCAAAGCATCCACTGTCCGAAGATGGTTGAAACCTTGGGCTATTCTGTATGTTGATTCGAATATGCATAATTTGCATCTGCGTTCAATGTGGGAATTGGCAAGCTACTCTATGTGTATGCCTATAACAATACATTACTATCTATCTAACCTAATGTCGTTATCCGTTCGTTTTATGAGCTTGCTAGCTAACTGCAGTGACTGGTTTATTGACCTGACTAGCTTGTCTGTTTTGGTGATAGTGGCGGTGGTGGTGTACAAGGTGCACACATGCCACAATTTAGTTTCTTTGTCTCAGCCTGTTTCTGCTGGTTGTACACATCGCGCTTAGTGTGCTTTCATGCTGTTGTTTTGCTCGATTGTTTTATCCGTGATGTCCGGCTGGTGTCCACATGGTAGCACACTGTTGCCTCGCGGATTTAATTCGTCTGTCCTTTTTCTCATCCACTTCGCATGCATGTGTGTATGTGTTTTATGTGGTTATGTTTACAACACCACCTGCATCTCTGTATGATATTTTGAGTCGTTTGATATCTTCTGCTCCTTGTTCCGTAGAACGCCGCACGACGAGAATATTTGAATGGACAGCCGGTGTTCTCTGATAAAGTAAGATTGTTAACGTTCACAGATTGGTTTGTCTTCTTTTTCTCTTGCCTTCCTTATTTTTGCTTGCACACTGTGCGTCCGAACGCATTCCTAGAGTATAACCACATATACGGGTAGCTGTTAATTAGCCTACAGTGTTTGAATTGGACAGTTCTTTTTGATTTCCCTAACTTGAGATGTACCTAAAGTTGAAGAACTACCTATTTCCAAATCGTATCAAGTTTGTCACTACATTTCTATTGCTAATCCGTTTCTTCCGGCTCACACGTTTTAGTCACCAATTTTTGATGACTAACTTGGACAATGTTTCAAACCGTAAATGAGTCACTTATCAGCAGATCACATTCGTCAAAACGGGTTGTTTTGGTAGTCAATGAATGTTGACCTCACAATAAAAACTGTTTTGGCAAACTATCATGATGTGGATGGGTAGTCAATTGAAACACTAGATTGTCAGAAATGGAAATGTATAGAATAGATCTGAACAGGTGAATTGAACATTAGCAGTTGTTCAGTGCTTGTTAGTGTCCTTCTGGAAATTGTCGTTGATGAGAGAAGATAGACGGACGTTGTTACATGTGACCTTATACTCAACAAGTTGCTTCATTTCTCTGTCTCTGCACAAACACATTGATAGGGATTGAATAATAATGTCATGAGATGCGAGTAACTATCCGGTTCCACTTTGATTGGGATTTGTTGATGCCTTCGAAGAAACCCACTAGTTCATTGGATCTTGGGCCACTGAACACATGACTGCTTAAGACTAGAAGTGAGACAAAGTTGATTGCACATAATTTTTTGAAAGTCTTGTAACTCTGTAGAACGAACTGCCAGTCCTTCTTGTTAGTACCCTCTTGTTGGCATAAAATCCGCGATGGATTGGTGAGGTGGTTGCTTAAGTGATATTTATAGATTTGTCCATAATGGCTGTGATTGTTATTTTTGTTTTGCTTCTCATCGATACGTTAAAATGAGAGAAAACTTGAACACTCAAAACATAAGTAAGGGTTAGGGCTAACTAGGAGGCCTTTCATTTCATGATCGTATATGTTGATTGCTGCGCCCCTATGAGGTTAACATTTTGAGTCAGTTATCTTCCAGTTGGGTTTCTTTCAGCTTTGGTCACTTAATATAACTCATTTTTAACCAGATTTTTCTCAGTAAAAATGACCTAGTGGTGGTCTATAGACAGCATCCTTTACATGCACATAATTGTCTTTATTGCGTCGTCTAAAGAATCTGTCCGAATCGATGTACCTTGTCTTTTGATTCTACTTGCTCTTCAGTGGTCCCCACACAAGCCCCCGTTTATTTTGGCCGAGGTTCGTCTGGCTTTTAATTCACTTCGGCCGGCTAGGTGCGGCATTTGCGGTGAATTATCGTTCTCCCCTACAAACGTTTTTTAATCAGCACACTTCTCCACTGAGACGGTCACCTAAGCTCGTTTTCCGTCATCGGATTTAAACAGTTGTATGCCACCTATTCTCTGTGTGTAACACACACGAAAAAGTATGTGTATCCTAAGTTAAAGGGACAGAATTATCGTTGTTGATAATATAACCCGTTTATAAAGCAACCGCCTATGTGCTGAGCATGATCGGACTGATCTGTATTACCATTTTACGTAATTTATGCCAGATAACCAATCTCGATCAACGAGAAGCCAGCAATCTTCCACCGGACTGATCATGCTCTGGGTTGTTCATGTGGATCTCGTTCTCAGGTGATCATCGACTGGTTCGATTATCTCGTGGCAAGCCCGGTTTAGGGTTTGGGCACTTTGGTGGCAGCGATGCCTACTATCGGTCACACAGTTGTTTTTTCGTCTTACTGGTCGATTCCGTTTATGTCTGGACAACCTGACAGTATCTGGACTACATGCGACTCAGTTTTTCGTAAACGCCTTTTGGTATGAAATTTGAGGACTAAATCCTCTCAAAATGTAGCGTGCAATGCGCTTTAAACTGGTGGCCCAGTCGACCGATATGTACTATCTTGGTCCCATAAGCCGTTGTGAGCACAAGTGGCAATGTTCATCTGTGATTGGGTACACGGCTGGGTAACGCGAACTTTATGCAAATGTTACTGTTATTGTTGCTGTTTTTGTGTAACCATTATTCGTCTGCTCATTACGAAGTCAAAGACCTTGCATATTGCTTTCTCCGCATAACCGATATTCGAAGTATAAAGTACAGACCTTACAAAATGTCCGACGATCTGTGGTCCATCTCGCGCCGAGAACCATAACTTCACCTGTCCTGCTCTCCCTCCCCCCCAGAAATATCACTTTCGTGCACTCTGGTAAACGTTGTGTAAATATTTTACGAACTAGAATGACGCCCCCATCAGATCCGACCACGGACCACGGTTGTGGTTCTAATTTGGTTCGAATTCCTCCCTGGGGGAGATAATGGTGCGACAGTTTCGCCCTTGTAAATGTGAAGTAAAGTCTACGCGATACGACTACTCTGTTCATTCTACAGACAGACACCGTTGGTGTTATTATTGCATCGGCTTTTATTAGAATAACTGTCACTTCTGTCAGTTTACTTCATGTTAAATCACAATTTGATGGTAGATTGTGAATGTTGTGATGAGCTAGCAAGTCTGGAACGCATGTATTCTGACGTTCAGTGAGCTTTCTGAGCGCATCCTTGAAATAGGACCACAGTCGTTGGGTCACAGACAATACACGTGATTGGTCGATCTACCAGTGAAGGAAATTGATCTGACGGGCAAAAATATACTTCGATTAACGTCAGCCAAACAAACGGAGTCTGGGAAGGTTCACGCGGTATTTACCGGGAAACCGTGATGCATTGTGGATTCCTTTTTCTAAGTGCTAGTGAACGGTCGATGGCATGCACATGTGAAATAAGTAATTAGGATATTGTTTCATTGAATGACTCTCAGTTGCAATATGATCTCCATCTCATTACATCACCTGTTACCTATACGTATACGGTTATTCGACCTTATTTTATTTGCAGTCTACACTTCCTGTCTGGCAAGTCGTTACAAGATACTCACGCTAACTGAATAGTGCACAATTCCGATTACACCCATTGCATACCAGTTGATACGTAGTTTTGACTCTACGTGTAAAACACTAAAGGCTTTCCCTCGAGCAAGCTATTTCAAATTTGGGAACGTTGTTCACAACTGGCTTGTGTGAAACACATGCTTACTGAACACACTTGTGGCACATTTTTTGGTGGTTAATTTGTTCAGACCAGGACGTGGACATCACCTTCCAATCACGTGAAGGACATAATTTATTATGAACGTAGTATATCTGTTTTGTTCGACGAATGGAGGAAAGATTTAGGACTGGGTAAAGGCCGTCATTTCCTGAACATCTGTTTGAGAATATTCCCGTAAAATCGTTGTTTTGATAATGATTATCCGACTGTGTATACAGTGTTCCTCAGTGCGTTCTTGCTCATTTTTCCATTTGCTTTTTCTTCGATGCATCTGTTCCAGTCGTCACGCGATCGCACAATCACGTTGCTTCAGCGCGCTATGGCAATCTTGCACATATTCACGTCTACTCAGTTCGGTGAGCTCGCTGATTGGAAATTTCACAAAAAGAATGGGACTAAACACACCACATCTGGTAAGTAGGCAACAACCTCTGTTTTGTATTTTGGCTATTTCTAATAGTCGTACACGGATCAGTTGTGTTTGTTCCACGAAAGAGGGATCGACAGTATTTAGCTCGCTGTTTCGAATATGTCAGTGAAACTCCGATCCTCATTGCAGGATTTAAAAAAAATATTTTTAGAATTTTGCTTCTTGTGAGTGCAACTCTTCTGCTCTTCAATGTTTTGACATCATCATCTCGGATGCCTAGTCCATACTGCCGAGATGTCTATCTTGCGGTGTCATGATGTCTGCAATTTGGAAGTCGAGATCGTCACTACTCACTACTTGTAAGTAGCCCAACATTATTACGACGCATTGGTTACATATGACCGAAGGGAATGTGATTGACACCGCTCCTGCTCAATCACAACAAGACTTAAAAACACAATTTAGAAATAAAACGGGATTTCATTTTAATCGCATATTTCGTCTGAATGGTATTCCGAAACTCGGGTTTATTGGCACGCAAACTCTCATTAAGTTTTCCAAAACGATCAGTTTGTTCACTGCCTGTAGTAGAAATTGATCGATGCCACTGACACCTTATACAGTTGATTGGTATATGAGGGTGAACTGTATCACTGTTGTAATTTTTTTAAATTAAACACGCTTCCCTGACGAATGCACCTTGTAGACAATTCTCGCAGCTCAGCAGCTGTCGAGCGTGCCAAGTTGCAACACTGGGGCACCGTTAGAGCTCGTCTGGAAGTAGCTGTTAACGTGGTGTTGCAAAAAGTCAGTTTGTTTCGCTCGTTTCAAAGCGAGCATTTCAACCGGTCTTTCGAACAAACCAGCTGCATTATGAAACCCACCACGTCTGTTGACGAATTGGACACATCCATTTATGAATGCCGTTCAGTGCTTGCTGAAAAGGATCGAAGCAGACGGCCGGTTAGGCAATCACATACCCTTTCACTTCAGTCGGATTCAGTCGCGTTTGATCAAACGCTTGGTACCAAAATTTCACTCCCAGTTCAACGACTACATGAAGCTAGTCTACGTACCATGCTGGATCATAGAAATCCTACATGCGTAACCTCTGCAGCTTATTCCTCTGGTCTTCGAACCCTGCGCAATTCCACTTCCAGCGGTCCCAACACAGTGGAACTGGACCACACCGTTTCCGATACGGAGGAGGTAGGTCATTCAGGTACTTCTGGAACCTGATTCCACGCAATGTGAGAAGAATTTTGATGACGCGAGGCTTTGTATCCGTAAATGTTGGTTCACCTACTCCTTTCTGAAATAGACATGGGTGAATCGATGTCTTTATTGTCATCTACTTGTTCAGTTTCATGTTTTTGTGGAGTTTGACAAATATTACCTGCTCTGCTGATTTTTACGACTGTTCTTGCAATGATATATTTTGTAGAAGCAGGTTTCAACTATTTTGCGTCGATCTTTTGCATGTTTGTCGTATTCCTACAGATTTATATCAGTAACCTGGTTGGAGGTTTGACTTAAGTTTCCTGAGCAGTGAACCCCCAACCCCTCAGTAGGATAATCACAAACTTTATATTGACTATGTATTATTGCGTTAATTCTCTCGATCCACTCGTTTCTGATTTTATTTGCATTTACGACACCATTACATACTCACAAATGTATTTGCTAGTTTCTGTTAGTAAGGCGTATTTGATAGATTTAACCGTCTACAACAAAACTAATGTGCTTTGCGTAATGCTTATATTTCTTATGATGTCGAACTTAAATGCGATTTGCACACAAGTGAACTGAATGCTCATTGGAAATGCCATTTCGTCTATTTATATTGTTTGACGGTTACATGATTGTTTTATTTTGATCCTCAACCCGCTGCTACCTATTTGTAACGCAACAATCCCGAACATAGATACAACACGCTGTAACTGGCTATTCGAACTGAATGGGACTGTTAAGAATTTATGAGGAATAATGAGACAGGAAGGATAGTCACATACAATTCGAGATCTGACTCAGTCCTCTGTGTTGATTTGAAATTGGTGTCCATACAGACAAAATAACATACTATACCTTGCATTCTAACACTTTCAGTTCAATTTTTCGCCTTTTCTTACGTCGACAGCGAAATGAACATGTGATGTTTCAACAAGACGACCCTAGTATACAAAACAACCCAGGGTACAATGCAATCGCTAATAAACCACAAAATTGATATAGTGTCCTGTGTTTATCTTCGACGGTTTGTGCTGTAACGTTTCTGCACATGCTTGTGACACACTGGTTTCAGAGCGATACTCTTGATAATTCTGATTTGAATATTTTCCCCAAATCAGAATGTCGAGTACTTGTTGATTCCCGTGACTTCGAGCACCGTTAGCACGTTTCGCATTCACTACTGTGTATCCAGTTCGATATATCGTCGATTATTATCTTTTACCAATATTTAGCAGCTAAACTAATGTGCCTTTCTATCTCCACGTGTTTCAGTTCCTCTGTTCTGAAGCTCATCGCATGGTAATTAAAGCTGTACGTCGGCACCTGTGTCCTGCGCTGCGCGATCTGATTGAACATGGACTCCTCAAAAAACCCCTTTGTTCCATTTCCGAAGAGTCTTCCAGTTTGCTTCAGCCGCGCAACTTTCTGCTTCGACCGATATTAGGATGTTTCAACTCACGAAAACGAGAACCGATGGAATATGGTATGGATCTAGTTGAGGAGGATACTGACTATGAGGCTCAGCAGATATATATCAATACAAGGAAACGGTCATCACATTCAAAACACTCGGGTCCTCACGCGTGGCATGTACTTCTGAAATTTTACCACTTGAAGGTCAGTAATTTTACTGCTTTTCTGATCTATTGTGACTACTGAATTGGAGATAGTAGTAACATGCGTAAATGGCTACTTTGCTTCCAAGATACACTGTGTAACGTGCAAGCCGACCGTTTATACTCTGGTTGTCCGTTACACTCGTGGATTGATTTTGGGACAACGTGGAGACACGGGGGAACGCTCTTCCGAAGTATGGGTTCCAGAAGCAGTCGTGTAAAAGGAAACAACATAAACAAACTTGAGCCAAACGCCCAGTAAGCCATGCATATGACTTACACAAGCGAAAATTGAAACGGCGCCGACAACACAGCAGCACACCCTGTTACGCAATTCAAATCCAATCCGTGCGTGCTTGCTGGTTTCGACCGCACGTTACAGCTGTACACGGATAGTGAGCTCAGAAAATGAATGCTTTGGACATCGCACTTTTCACCGCGATTGGCCATCTCTCTTTATAGTTTCAAAAATGTTGATCCCGTTGCTTTAGACAGTTGATCGACTGTTGTCCCTCCACCACCAATGAGCATAGCCCAGACTGCGTTAGCCACCGCACTCGTTACTTACTACACCTTTTGGACTTCAAAATATCTAGGTGTGTCTCTTCCGTGGCTCGATGCCACTTTAAAGTAATCCAGTTAGTTTTCCCTAGTCTTGCTTTACCAAATTCTCTAAAGCCGGCCAAACTAAGCAATTCATCCTTGCACACTAGGACAGAGAGAGGAAACAGAAACAATAAACTAAAGTTCCGAAACGACGGTGATTCAGCTTAAGGGGCCTTCTTACTGAGTAAGGTCAGCAAAGCCCTCTGTGCTCATGTGAGCCAGGCCTTATTTTATCTAAATGAGGTATTTGTTTTGTCTGAGATATACCTCCTATCTGTCTCCCCTCTCTGTTCTGACTACCATGGATCATTGGTGCTTGATGATGCGGTTCTTCTTGAAGGCCTCTTATTTCAAATCTTCATAGTGCTTGGACTTTAATGCAATGTTTCCGGTTTCATTCTGTCTCATTGAGCCAAGCTGAGTCGCCTAGTGCGGATAACTCTAAAAACAAGTCCAGATAAACTGTTTATGTTATTTTAGATTGACACCTAGTCACTGAGAATGAATATCGAAACACGTAAGATAATGAGACATTGTAAAGTAGAACGTGCATAGGAAACTTTATCATTGGTTTAGATATACCCTGAGGGACAAGAAACAACTGATTAGATTAATTTTCATTGTTACCACATGATGTGCTCCCACCTATTTTCATTTATGTTCAGGTGTCCCCAGTTCAAAAAGTTTTTAATCAGGTCAATTTGTGATGTAACAGTTGAAACTGTGCAATGTTTAGCCAGCCGTACTGGTTAAACTGATCTACTCGGTTGATAGGGGGAAAGTTAGCTTGCGGCAGTCCACATGACATGTACATTCACATACAATTTTCGGTATTATGAAAGTGCTTTGATGAGGATTAATGGATATATTCTCTAAGGTGTGATAGACGTTTACTTTCAATTTAACCGCTCCGGTCATCTCAGTAAATAGAGATAATCACAATAAACACATCTGTTCTCAAAACATCTTGCTATTTCACGTTGTCACACACTATTATTATTTGTCGAACTGGACTAATTCTGTGTTACAGTGCTACATAAATACTACGTAGATTTTCGATAACCGTGTAAACTACTTAGTGGTCTTAGTCTGTTAGTAGTTATTATCATTTACGCTAAACGGCTGTTACATCAGAACCGCTGTGACAGTATCAACTAATTTTCAGTTGTTTAGTATAGCCACTGTTCTTAGCCACAGTGCTTTCTGTTCAAGTCCATAACTGTTATGAATGAATGCATAAAACAAGTCGATTAACAATGCAGTTGTATCTGACAATATAGTTGTTTTTCAATGGTCACTCTGACACTGGCACACCATGATTCAGTTTGCCCTTATGTGAATCGCAATTGGTTTGCACGGAATTCAAATCGTCAGTCTTCGTATTAATAATCGAACTCTTTATCCATTCTAGATTGTCATTTCCGAGAACTTGTTTTCATGAGGCGTCGTGATTAAGATAGTTAATGTTACGAGACTGGTGGTCCGGTGAATAAGGATTTCGATGAACAACATAAAGACGGTTTAGTTGAATCTCGTTTAGATTGTTTTCTGTTTGATGGGTCTACACGAGGACGAAACTCTAGTCTGAGTAGAATGTGGATTTGCACAAGTGAACTCTAGCAAACATTTTTAATGTTCCACCTTCGTGGTCTTTACCGCTGCAAATTAGTTATAACGTAGACCGTATTCATGTAGCCAGTAGGGTATTTGCTAGTAGCACTGACATATCATCTAGTTAGAGTGTTCATTTGCCTTTAACTTTCATATGCTTCATCGTATCCACAATGTCAAATGTGTCATGTAGATAAACAACATCCACATGGTTACACACAAATGTATTAAAAGCCCCGATCAAACGTTGTGTTATATCTGGACAATTTACGTTATTTTCTAATATTGGTTGCCATTAAATCATGTATCTCACATATCGCCCCATTGTCTGCTATTCCATACTGTTTTCGGAACCTTAAGGTCACTAGTGTACGATGCAAGGTTGTCAGCCGATAGTCCAACAAAAAGAGATGAATCAACTTCTGGTAATTTACAAACTATACCTATTGTTTATCACTGGACACAAAGCCTCGTGGCTTGTTATGGGGGATAACAGAACGGATAGTGACCATTATTCTTTTGCCGAGTTGCTTCTGGTAGGGACAAAGATATAGTTAATTTATAAGAACCGCAAGATTGATCTTGTGTTTTCATATCTTACTTTTCTTAGCAATTCGTTTACGTTTTTGTAAGATGTGAATACTTTGGTGCTGATTTTCTGAGTTTGAACCTGGATTCCCACTTTCTTCTGTCGGTTGAATGACATTCAAGCATGTGTACCAACGAGTGGTAACAAAAACGTTGATGTTCGTCGTAAATCTCGGTTAGTCATGACGATGTTGATTTGTACAGTTCAGATAAAAGCTGACTAATGACACGTTATCTCATGTAACGTTATATAACGGGTGACACTATCATTTCGTTATTTAAGTGTCCTTCGTCTTACAAGTCCTTTTTTATCAACCACCCAGCTGACGTCTATTATTTTTGTCATTATGTAATATTTTTGGACTCCCAATATACTTTTTCATTCAGTTACTTGCTTCTGACTGAAACCATCTTGTTGATCGCAGTGGATATGTTTTGTAAATGCACCCCGGGCATCAGGTACTGTCTTCTGGTTAGATTTAGCGTATTTTTATGTTTACTGTTGTTGTTGTTCATCATGATGATGATGGAAGTTTTCTAGAATAATTTGCGTCACCGTTGTGGTAAACGCAAGCCCAAATCGCTGTACGATCTAGCTGACCTCGTGAATAAACGTATGTTTGTGTGTGTACTTGGGCTCAAAATAGCCCACGATGCTGTTCATTCGTCGGTGGGCTGTTACTTGGGAATTGACAGGTTATTCATCATAATATTTGGTCTGTGTGGTTTTTTGGGTTAATATGTTCGTTGACCCACCTGTTCTATAGTGTATTATTTTCCTTCACAGCACGGTCAATTATATAACGAATCACCAGCTCGCAGGTTATCAGAAAGTTTTGATTTGGACTCGTTTGGAGGAAAGACTATAACACTTCGGCAGGTTAGTGTCATCGTTTCACAAACCACTCCGCTTATCAGAAACTTGAGACATGTCGACCAGTTATCTCTCATTTTCTTCAGTTGTATTGTCACACTGTATCAGGATGGTTTTGTTCTTTTTCTCAGTTTAACGTTAGCTTTAGTTGTTTTTGCTAACCCTAAATAGAATATGTATGATACATGGTTCTATACCACAACTGTTCTTGCCGTATATTTTCAATATCCTTCCTCCTGGCTTAGAACCTGTTACTGATCTCCCTAGTGTTGTTTCCGTGTCGTGAATGTTTCACTTTCAAACTAGCGTGTAATCTGCCTAACCGGGATTATCTGACTGCACTGCATAGGCCTCCATTCACATACATCCCGGTCTTACTCTTTCGGGTGTACACTGGACATGTAGTATGTGATTGAGATTGCAAATGGTTCGACGTAAGCCTTTTTAGCTACGTTTTACCGCAGGCGTCTTTTGGACCAGGTCTTGATGACAGACAAATACGGAAGTGGATGTCGCCAGCTGTGTATGGTCATGTGTGCATCATGTTGGTATGTCTGGATGTGAGGGCATAGTGTTAAATGGATACTGAGTCTTCCTGTTTTTAATCCGCTTGCCAATCAACTTGTGCTGTGTGATTCAAGTTTCATGATCTCAGCTAAAATAGCGCTGAAGTCGCTTTTGGTCTGTATTCTGTCAATGTTGTAGTCATTTTTAATGTACAAGTAGTCAAGCGTATTCTGGTAGTTCATACTGAATACTGACTTGTTAATGTTGCCATTTTTGGGCGTCATTAGGTTAACTTTAGTTTCTCTTTTTTATAACTTTCTCATGTAGTTTTTTGCTTTCACGGATTTTCCGCGAGTTGTGGGGGGTATTGTTCTCATGGTTTCTTCCTCCTACGTAATCGATATGAAGTTTTCGCTGATCATCGTTTGCCTTCATCAGCCCTTGCCATGGTGTTGATGAAACCCTAGATACCGACTCTGACTGTCAAACGGTTCCAGGCTGCTTCAAATCCCGCTTGCACATATTTGGAGGTTTTTGCTGTGCATTTGTCTCATACGTGATAGTAAAGTCACATGACAACCAGCTATGATCGTTATGACCGCAAACCGATAACTATTAATGGTTTACACGATTGACATACTTTTTTCTCAGTATGTATGCTTGGTGTGTTTGCGTGTGTAATAGTATAGATGCCGGCTGAGTTGGGGCAGCAGTTGGATTTTGTCATAGGATAATGTGTCGTCGTGCACCATGCACTTTGGTATACCGCCAGCAGGTACTTACAGACGATCAATAAACTGAAGGGAGGGATTCTCGTTTTTCGTTAGCGGCATAAAACACTCTCGTTTCATTGTTCTCTGGTCGATCTCGATTTTTATTTGAGTCTGTTAAAACGAGGTTCGTAGATGTGACGACGGAAACGTGCTGTCAAAATTGCGGTATACCATCAATGTACTGGTGTATTTTTCATTATTTGGAAAGGGATGTGTGGCGATAGATATGTGGTACCACGTAGTTGTACACATCACAACTGTTGAACAGTTGTGTGCAAACGCGCAGGTTACCACGTCGTATTCATTTGGTGTATGCATCTCTGGGCTGGACACAACAGCCTGATGTTCAATGTATGACTTCCGCTCGGGACACGTAATCCTCAAAGTCGTTGCTCATCTTACCAGGGTATTTCCATTTTTCTGGTTCAGTTCCGCAGAACAGAGAATACCATTACCTACTGACACCATAAGATGGCCGCGACACTTTTTTTATGTGTTCCTCTTCTTCAGCTCAGGAAACTACTTTGATGAGTAGGTTTTCCATGTCCATCCATTCTAACGGGGTATGAAATCACTTGCAACCCATCTGCGTATTTTGTTCCACTCTTACGCATGATGTCATCTGTTCTGTGATCGGTTATTCGATAAACATGAGACACTTTTATCAGATCAGAACTGTGTGTGTGTGCTCTTCCTTGACATTCATTAGAATCTGTATTTTTTTATCCTCTTCTGTTCGACCTTGTGTGTATTGGATAGGGTTTGACGGTACATTTGTACATAGATCCACAAACCTTCTTGATACTCTTTTCTTCTTTGGATTTTAATGACTATAACCGCTTTTATCATGAACATGATTTGTTTACGTGTGTGTGATAAACATGCTTGCCTATTTGGATGATATTTGAAAGTGATTTTGAAAAAGAAATCGCTTATTGTGGAAGTGTAACCGTTACATGGGTGGTACTGTAACTTTAGTCGTGGTTCATTGTAGCAAATGTTTCAAGAGGCATGTGGCATCAAACTATGATGGAAAGAGAAATTAACCAAGGTTGGATAGAAATGTAGACTAATGTGTGATGCGTGTACACTGCCATATCGGATGGTGTTTCCAACCAGCCATTTGTAATCCCGACGTTCTCAAATCAGCGTTGACTCATCAGCCTTTCTGATTGTAGCAGTAGGGTTTTCATTGTTTGCAACTACTCTTCAGAATGAAATCTCAGATGTTTTTGTCCTATAAAACAACAAGTTTTCTCAGGTTATTTCCGTGTCTATTTGCTTAGATCAGTTTTACTTTAAGACAGCGCTATCTCCAATCTTGTTGTCTTCTCTTAAGCGCTTCTTCAACGCGATGGGAATTGTAATGGAGGCACACACCGCCTATCGGAGAAACGAGGACTCCAAATTCAAAGCATTCGTGAGCATCGCTCTGAAGTAAGTATTTCTTTGAAAAAGTGCATTCCACTTTGACTACTAGTCAAGTCTTTCCTGTGCTCTTCCGTTGGCTACTTTATCTCCATTCTGTTCAGACTATCTGGCAGATGGTATCTATGACTGAATAACCTCACCTTTTGATACACGGGGCATTCGCTGCGATGCACTCAACCTGGTTGCATGTGAGAAGCAGTCCAACCGCATGTTGTACGTTTGGTGCTGTTTATCTGCTATTACTCTACATCTTTTCGACTTGCAAATGGCGGAAACTATGCTCAGGTTGGCTCAGACGTTGATCACTCTGTGGAGTGAATGCACCAAGCTCAGTTATACAATATGCAGAATGTTTCCTTTCTTCAGGTATACGGCATCTGATTGCATCCACTCATGATCAACTAAGTCTCGTGGTTCCTTGCACCTACCGAGATTGATCTTTCGGAGACTTGATCAGATGGCTGTTCTCATGTGTGTGCTATTTACCAGTTGATTGCTGAGCTTCTTAAAAAGCATGTTATTTATTAACAGCTTAACCGTGATGACATTTCAGGTCAGATTCACTCACGTTTCGCATGTGAGTGCTTTTTCTAAAACAAACTTACATGGTGACAATTTGACTATATACCACGCGGAATCTCCTGGATTCCTACTGGTCCCTTGAATGTTTTTTTTACTGCTACAGCCTTTTGATTGGTCCTTTTGCCTGTGATGAATCGTATTCCTTTTCTACTAGGCGTTTTATTATTTTTGGACCTGGCGACGAACGCATCACGTGCTCGACACACGTGTTCAGTCATGCTCGTGTCCTCTTCAGTGTGTATTGAGTACAGCAAACCTTGTTCATGTGGTTATTAGCTATGACTGCTTATCCGTATACTCTAAGATATACAGCAAACACCACATTGCGATTGTTTACGTGCAGTATACTCGGTAACGTGTGGAGTATTTACCGTCAAACTACACAAACTTACATATTTTTGGGATAGTCAAATCTCGAATTTGTGACCGTGAGAGTTTCCTTTCAGTGATGCCATCGTGGTAACAGTGGACGTTTATAAAATTCGGCTTTTCAATTGTCTCAGTTTGAACTTCTCTAGATCTACTTAATTTTCCCATGCCCGCAGTTATTCAACCACGTTATTATCATTGAGTTACTTATCCAGGACCAAAGCACTTTTTTTTATCCTGATACGGCTCACCATAGTTTTCGATTTTCACAACAAATTGGTTGATTCGGTTCTGTTTTAGCACCTTGGAACCTGCCAACTTTCGTTGTATGTCCACTTGAAGGAATTCCACGTCTGGTCGCAGTACTGAAGAAATCAGGCATTAGTGTTGTGGAATCCACTGCGCAGGTGAATGTACGTTCACATCGTTTCCTCGTAATCGACTTTCTTTTCACGAGAAACGGGCCGAGGAAAAACTGTTAGATTAAAATGAAATCGGGATGGAATATCATGCACCGATTTTCCGTGATTGGCGAAATCTGCTGGCCACAGTGCTTAACACTCTAAATGCGATATTTCACATATTCGTCCTTTATTCTGCGAATAGCTGACGGTCCTGTGACTACTCGTTATCATAACCATGTGTTTGAGAGCACACATG
Source organism: Paragonimus heterotremus (assembly GCA_013368495.1). Classification (NCBI taxonomy): domain Eukaryota; kingdom Metazoa; phylum Platyhelminthes; class Trematoda; order Plagiorchiida; family Troglotrematidae; genus Paragonimus; species Paragonimus heterotremus. Next base: position 60,689 of record LUCH01002163.1, on the reverse strand, counting down.
TATCTCTACGTCTCCTATTCTCGTGTGAATTCGAAACAGTTTGGCGCCATACAAAATGGTTGGTGGGTGACTTTTTGATTTATATATTGGAGGTGACTTTGTAGTCTGTCGAGACTATTAGGGGCTTCGCCAGTTTGAGTTTCTTCATGATGCGAACAGCTGGCTTGCTGCCAACACTGCGACTGTTTGCTCTAGACAGAGGCTTAAAACAAGGTTGATAAGTTGCATGCAAAACTTTTTCATGATACTCGAAAACATTGTTTTGTGTTCTTTCCTATGTCCTCTCATAAACCGCGGTCTCCATCGTCTTAGTTTGAAGCGTTTAAGGAATATCGTTCGTAAGGGTTCTGTGTGCTTGTCCTAATCATTGAATTTCGTCCAGCAACTTGTACCATTCTATTTTTCGTCAGTGAGCTGAGAGCCACTTTCTGATAACTCATTGCGGTAAGAATTTAGGCCACAAGGATATATGGGGAAACAAAAACTATTGCGTCATCACTAGAGACACCAAGGGACAGCCTAGCTCTTCTTGAGCATTCTCCTTCGGACATTACCATTCGAAATGTACTGGAGGCATCCACAGCGTCTCACTGCAAACCCAGTATGACAAATATTGATCCAGCCCCCTGGTTAAGATGTAGAAATTCGCATAGGAAGGAATCATGCATCACCGCTTTCAGTAAATTGACGACTTCGCTCATACATTTGTCTAAAGAAAATCACACTATGGACATAATCCTCTGAAACTGTGCAACTTGACGCCACAGTTGCAGCCAAGCAAATGGTCATCGACGTAAATGTTATGTCGCGTCACCTTCGACATGGATTCGAGAAAATTACTTGCACATACATTGGTTATCCGAATGAGTGCAAACTAGCACATGATGGTGATATCGATCGAAATGGGCGATCGTTCGGAAAATCTTGGTTTTAGCGCCGAACCTTCCGTTTGGTTATCACAAAATCGGGACAGTCTCTATCTCTCTTAGAAGCACTCAGCTGATGAAGTATTGTCTCGATGTCTACAACCCCAACAGCAGGAACTACTCGGTGTTCCAGAATCACCAAATCAAGCCTCGTCAATAATTGTTGCTTGATCGACGTTGCTTAGTCGAAACCACTCGAACTCTCTAGCGTTTGAATGGATGAACAGTAGCGTGATAAGAAATATATATATAACTTTGTTGATGTTGTTTTTGATTATATCTGGCTAGATTAGCTAACCCCTTTCGAGATATGTCCCTCGTTGACCGTAGAATGAAGCCAGCCTGACTCAAAGTCTCCCATAACTTTTCTACATCGTCCAGAAATTACCGATCAACACGGGTTGCTCGTACCTCTGTGAAGGTGCTACTTCACTATGTACGTTTTTCTTAGGAATAAACACTTCCATCTGTTTACTCCCCCTTCGCCCTTTGGTTTCAATAGATGTTAAAGGGCGGGCGTACGTGGTTCCAGAAAATCCGTTTTGTTCGTTCACATGCTATATTTGGAAGGTTAAGTTCTATGGGCAACAGATGGCGCTAATCACGAAAAATCGGTGCCCGAAATTTCATCCAGACCTCGCTTCAGTTGAACGTGTTTATTTCGACCCGTTTCTTGTGAAATGTAAACCGATCACAAAGAAACGGTGTGGATGCATATTTACTTGAGCCTTGGTTAAGATGGTTCATTGCGAGTTATTTTGTGCAATGGATACCAGCCCACCTATGTGTTCCTTCCCTCGTATATCGGCCAGATTTGACACTCCTCCGAGGAAACATACAACGATAATTAGAAGTTCCATGGTGCTGCAATGGAACTGAGTTACGCTATCTATTCTTGAAATGAACATAATATCAGTCTTCGATTGTCCTTGCTATGCGATGTTTTTATTCTCTTTATGGAATGCCTCATGGAAGCGCATTTGGAGGACAACTACTTCCAATGAAACGGATTTTACGATCAGTTCTCAGCATCCAACTCGTGAACGTTGTGACTCCGATATCAAACTAATCTTAGGTCGGATTCTACTCTGAATCTTATCTACCAGTGATTTCGAGTTGTCCTAACAACCGGTTTTGCTAAATACAAAATTAATCAGATGACCTTTGGAAAACTTTATTAGTATGTTCATTTTCTGTCGTTCATGTGGCATCGGTGGTGACGTAACTTTCAAGTGGTTGGTTCGATTATTGTAGTCGACACGCCCGCCTCAAGAGGACTATGGCCCAATTGCCTTATGAAAGAAATATCCGAAAGACCGGTTTGCTCTTACGAACACTCAATGAAACATTTTCTTAACGATGTCCCACAAATGTCCTGTAGATGAAATAGTGAACGAACTGAAGGATTCTCGGATATCGACGATGCTATGTGTAGTGTTTTTTGTTCTCACACTCCAAATACTTCTTCAGAATCGTCTTCTGAGATGCTACTATTTAGCTAGATTGTCTGCTTCTTTACTTTCACACATTCATCAAATTACCTTTTTGTTGTGAATAAAACATATTCTTTTCATCTTGTTTATTGTTCCTGTTAGTTTGCTGTTATGTTGCATTCCGTGCAACACTTCATGAATGGTAGACTATTTCAGTTTGTTCGCACTGCTGAAACTTATTGCTGAATGTGATCTACCTTCTATTTTGCACTGACATTTCTGCTCAACTTCCGTTTATTCGAATTACTGCTATTGTTTATCTTGTTTTTTTCTTCTCTGCCATGTTTTATGAACTTTTTCATATTGTTTTGTGTCTTATGTTATGTTCAGTTACTTACAAAAACACACGTGTTTAACGCCATGTAGGATTTTTTACCCATGATGTTTAATTGTCCATACCGTGCAGTGAAATGGACTATTGGGATATTTTTATTTAGTTATCTCTATTTCAACATTCCATGTGTTGTTGACTCGATTAAACGCAAACAAGTGTGTTCACAAACTATTGTTCATTCCGTTTCTTTTCTCTTAGCGAAGGCCGACTAGTCCCGTGGCTCCGTTTAGTACTGAAACATCAACCTTTGGTCAATTCCATCTATCATCCATGGAGCTACACCCTATCTACCGGTTAGTTCTCATAGCCCTTTGTCCGGTTTGATCTTTCTCCCCCTGTTCTGAAAACAGTGATTGGCTACTAAATTACTCTTCGTTTTCAGTGTGTTCGTAATGCCTCAATGATAACGACCCGCACTAACCAGTCATCGGTTTTCGCGGCTACTCCTACATTGGGTTGAATAACTTGTCATCATTCAGCCTACATGTTGTTTTGCATGCCGTATGACTCCGAACACCTTATGATATATAAAACGAAAACAAGACGCTGTTCTTATTGTTGTTCGTGTTTATACGCAGCCGGTGGATATGTCGTCCACTAGCCCTCTGTGTACCACTTCAATATATCCTGTAACCAATCTCCGTCTACAGTTTTGCTCCCTACTGCCATGTTTGACTATATAGGTGTTGTATGATGTTCTAATGATCACCAACATATGACTTCCTCGGAAAGCATTCAAGTCGTGAGGTGTGGTTTTATTGCTCCTGCCTCTGAATTCCGCAAGACTGGATTTTACTTTGCAAAAACATTTTGTGCGACGTCTAAGCCGTTTTGACGTAGGCGTCACATGTAATACAAACCACTGTTGTACGCAATCCACCGACTCTTAGAGGGCATACATTTAAGCTCTTTGTGTTTGGTCAGAGTTGCGTTGCCCGCCCAATTTAGACCAACTAAGTTAATTGTATACGCAGACATGTGATCCATCTGTTTGCATTTTTAAAAAATTCGGATTTTTGATTGCCAAGGTAGATTATGTTTATAGCTTTTACCCTGCAGATCGTTCGCGGTCATGTGACACACAAGGTCACACGTAGGCCGGATGGTGCCAGACCGCCAAAACTCAAACAGGAGCAATGTCAACGGGACTGAAGGTTACAACCCTGTTTTTGGTATTCGGGCGTCATTAAAAATAAACTTGAAGAATGAATTATCCCTGTAAATTTTATTGAACCTGCAACGGATAAAATGCGGATCTATCTGTTTAAACATTCGTTTCCGAGAGCTGCTCAACGTCGCTACTTCGTCTTTGACTACCTAACCCTCGTGCGGTTCTACAGGGTATCCACTTAAACGACTCCATGCCGTAATCGGGTGTATTCCATTCGGTGCTTAACGGTTCTCCAGGGTCATGTTTCTCGTATAAATGGTTCAGTGGAACAAATTAATTCTCGTGACGATTTGACAGATTTTCTCCAACTTTAAGTGTGTAATCTGTTTGATCGTAACAAGGCCTATTTCTTAACGTTTACGCATCGAGACGTTTCCGTCATGAGAATTTCAGGGTTGTATGTTAGTTTTATATCATAAAACTGTCCAGACCTAGACAGATGAAGTCGCAGCAACTAAGGCTTTAACTGTAGGCGGCTTCCTTACCACAGGGCTGCCATGACATTCGCACAATTGAATTTGTGGTCCCTCTTATTTTGTCATTTAACCGCGATCATCTTTTTGTGTTGTTTATTAGAAATCGTCGTGAGTTTAAGAAATGGCATCGCGCGGCCAGGCGGTGGTGATCACTTCCTCAATTCGTTTTTTCGTACAACAAGCTTCGTGACTGAACCTTGTTCGTCCGTTGCTAAGTAAAAATTCTCTCAGGCATGTCGGTCCGTTCCAGTAATGGATACTATGATATTTTAATTCAAAGACTTCACACTTGTTATACCGGTCAAATTTAATGTGGTGTACTAGACTCAATTTTCGCCGGTCGATTAGAGCGCACCAGTCATGTGGTCCCTAATCCGTATATGGATTTGAATCCCGGCCGCCTTGCTTTTGGCAAGATTTCATTAACTTCGTGGTTAAGTATCCGTCCTGTGATAGCTAACTTGTCTCGAAGCCATGTACATCTGTTTTGTTCACAGAGTAATGGGTGTTGCGCGACTCCAACATTGACTGACTATTCTCGACTCGTAGATATGTACTGTCCTGACCTTTGTTTTGCTCATGTCCCACGTGCTTGTCTTCTTGGTTCATCTCGTTAAGGTTATAAAATACAATAATCGTATGGTATGATATCGTCTTGTAGAGTACTCCTCACATTTATTTATCCTTTCACAGTTGATTCGCATGTCAGCACGTCGTTATTTGACTGATGGTTCACAATTATGCGGTTGGTATTGTGTGAAACAACCTTCCACAGGATTCGTGTTCAGTCTGGCAACTGATGGGGCGTTTTTACCTCCAACATTACTGTCGATTTGATGATCGCGTGTTTGTCACATTTCAAATGTGTCGATGAAGTTCCGTGAAACTAATGTGCACGATGTTGTTCATTTCGGGTGTATTTCGTGCACATCCTTTTGTTAGCGTCTTGTTCATTCTGTATACTCCTGGCTTTCTATTAATTCCGCTGTTTTCTTTTCTGCCCTTTCTTTCACTTAGGTTTCGATGATGCCCTTCAATCATTGAATAGGTTGTCGAAAATCGAATTCAACCTACCCTATGACTACAGTGTTCGGCACCTACAAGAGATACAAGATGCATTTTGAATGTGATATGGCGGTTGTACACTGCTTTAGGCCGTTTACATATCCAGGTCTGTCTGTTTTCATGCTGATCAGCAACCATCTCTCTCGTTTCTTCCAGTCGTTGGAACCGTCTCTTTAGGTGATGGGTTTTTTTTTCGGTGTACTTCCCATAAACAGTATTACTCTTTCGTTGTCAGTCTGAATCTAGTTTATGTTCTTGTATGTGTGTGTGCGTTTGTAAATGGCACACGTTCCGATACACAAACATTCCACTTCCGAAAATTTGTTATTCCACTGTTTGCATTTGATTGATTCCTCTACCGGTCCCCGGCTGACACCAGCAGTGACCCTGTTGTTACCGTCCGTTGCGCTTGTCACTCCGTCTGTTTTTGTGTGTTTCTTGTTCATATAAACAGTTCTCAGATATCAAGTGATCAGAAGTCCACTTTCGGTTGCCTGTCTACATTCCATCTCTCATTGTCGTCGGTTTGAAGTAGGAACACCAACTTTATGAGAAAAAGGCTTCTGTTTTCTTTACATTGTGTTTCATCTGTTCCCTTGTGGTGCGCATTCATGGAGTTTGTCACGACACATGCGCCTACTTACTATTACAATCCAGTGATAACTCTCTCTCCCAATTCTCACTTCACGATCACTTGTTCGGTCTGCTAACTGAATCGGATTTGAACGCTACTCATCATCATAACATCTCTGTATTCGCATATAAATTATAAATAGTTTGTGTGTAGCTTATGGAAGCGGAAAGATTATTGAAATGGCTATCCACATCACTGAACATTACGCTGTCTAGATATCCACTTCTTAACAAGTAAAATAATTTGTAGTTATTCTCTTCACGATGTTGCCTAATTGCATAACAGTTGGTATTTTGAAGTGACAAACCACAAATTCATTGAACTCAGTAAGATTTGGAAATTGGGCAATTTTTCGCAATCTGCAAGAAAGTGATGTCTGTCGTTTACGTGGTGATGTCTTTTAACGTACCCAAAACAATTGTACTGAGATGATTAACGTATTGCAAAGCTAGATGAGATCTCCGTGGGTAATCAAAGTGAGTGATAATTGTTATTCTCAGTCACCTGATCTCAGTGCTATAGAACATTTTTGCGTTTATCTCAATTGAAGGATTTCCAACAGTGTGGGACTAGAGACGCCTGCTACTCTATGTTTGATGCTTCTAATGATAATGTGTAAACTGGAGAAAAAGAAGCACATCATGAAATAGTTAACAAGCGCCTGTTCCGCTACGTTCACAGCCATTTGCGTTACGGATGCCGTAGTACGTGGAACGTCATCCGATCTGGACGCTTTTGAGTAGCCTTGAAAAGCTATTCGTATATGGTCACTTCTCTGAAATTGTCCTGCCTACTGTGTGTTCCTTCATTGTCAGGCTCTATATGTGTTTTAAACGTGTTAACCTCATACCAGTTGCGTCTCTTAATTTCATTGTTGTAATTATGAAAAGAAATCAGTTGTATCACATGTCCAAAGAAGAGTGGATGCAATAATCTTCACAAGGAGTGGTCTAATTTGCTATTAGAACACGATGGCGAAAACGCTGTTCTCACACGGTAACTATTGATTGTGCTGCTCACTTTATAGTCAATCATGTTTGATCTTCGGGTTGTGATGTCTGACTGAATGAAGTCGTGAGGGGCGTGTTAGTTGGTTTGAAAATCGATAACGAAATACGAGGCCCGTACGTGAAATTGTAGTTGGTCGAGTTTTGGAACCGCATACTTTTCACGTCAGGTCCAGACCATCTAACGAATGCTGAATTTCTGTGCTCGTGTTTTTGTTCACGAACGTATTGAACCGGATTTATTTCCACCAGTCATAGTAATTGGGTGCATAGAATGTATGTATCGAAAAGTGTAACGTTTATAGTTCCGTTGGGAACTGTTGTTTTTATCGACCAATTTTACGAACACTTCAAGATCGGCTACGGCAACGCAAGCTTTTTGTTGACTGTTGCCTTGCGTTCTGATTTTCCGAACTACGATTACGTTAAACTTCGGAACTTGCGGCAGATTGTTTGTTGGTTTGCAAGACTATCATTGCCCTGAAATTTTTGGTAGATAGATTCCTCGTGTGTCAATTTTTTAAACGTGATTACTTCGGGGTTCACCCCTCTGTCTATGAATAATGTTAGTGGATCGGGAACACTGAAGGGGAAGTGTCACTGAAGATAGGACACTTCACAAGTTTATGAGGCTACTTGTATACATCTTGTCCAACATGATTCATCTATTCGTTTTAACCGAGCTATCGTTCGCTTTATTTAATACGAATGGTCATGATGCCTAGGGACAAGATATGCCGTGTCTCTGATTAATCTCCCGTTATTTACCACGAGACTTCGACTGTGATACGATTGATAACGAATCGTAGCTTTCGCAATGGCTATGGTCAAACGAAACGGCATCTATTTCAGTTGTCATCTGATGAAACCAAGTATATTGTGTGGTTGGTTATGATGTCTTGAGCGTTCGAAATGACTATACGGCAGATTAAAACGAACTTTCACTGACTGTTTCTATGGTTACGTTTGTATGCACTGTTCCAACTTGAACAGCTTAGCTTCTGCCTATATGTACTGTGATGTGGTATGTGGAACTGTTCAAGTGTTTCCTTGGCTTTTTTTTCGAAGTCAGCCTATTTTCCCACACCCGCGCTAGGCAGAGCTGAGTCAGCCATGTAAAAGGATCTTATTCCCACACAATGGTGCCACAGTTCACATTCATATACAATCGGTGAACCGACAGTGCTGCGCTAATGATTCACTTGCTTAGATGCCGCTTATTGTTGATCTGGACCAACGATCTTGGTGTACACATTCCAGTGAAATCGACCAGACACGTGGTGAGGTTTTGCACAGGTTTAACACGTGAGAAAACCCTCAAACATTGCAGCCATCAAGTGTGTTTGTTCTTTCACTGTTGTTTGGTACTTCACAATAACTCACCTGATGTTTTTCTGTGCTCATTATTCTCGTATGTTTTTTTGGATGGTCAACGGGTTTAGTTCAGTTGTGCACACTCACAAAATCACGTGGTTACTGTATATTTATCTTCCACGTCGTCTAGACTGGGCCGCACCGAAATCTGTTGAACTGTTTAGGGAAATTACAGAACATCAAGCCTGTGATAATGTGTGCTCATATTGGGAGGAGGCTTGTCATGTACTACTGTCTAAATTGGATTCCGTTTTCTCGAGTGCAGGTAGCTTGCTTGAACAAAATGTTCACATGCTGTTGTTGATCAGCAAGGTTTCTGTTATTTTTGTTATGGCATTTTTCCGCCAAGCTAACAGACAATCCGATTTGACTTATCTCTGTTTTAGTGGTACTAAGTTTGATTACTCTTATTCAAGTCATTCCGGGTGATTTTAGGATTTGCCTGGTCGTGCTGATCCTGCACACCCTTTCAGTTACCATTCAGAACGGATGGAAGTATCTAATTAATGTATAAATCAATTTTGAAGACTACGATAACCCAGCAATTGTGTCCGTGGCCGAAGTTTTCATCTTACGGTTGCCAGTTTCGGTACATTCAAAGTATCTTGCATCTTCCTCTGTTAGTAACTTCAGAAATTTCGGACAGTAATAGAAATCTACGTGATTTATACCGCATCTAATTTAGCTGTTATGTTTTACAACAGCTAGTCTGTTTTATGTATACAGTCAGATTCAAAGTGACATGTATTGTCAGTAAACTACATCACGGATAATTTGTTTTATATGTGGTGCTTGGATTGATGACTCCGTAATGTCACCCACTTTTCCATATGGAACAATGTCAAGACTCACCACTATGTCGACGATCCGTGTCGGATTGATCTCAGGTGGGCTAACTACAAAATAAGCGAAGCCTCTGCGTACAATAAACACGCGGGGTGGATTCACGGTTGGGCACATAAACTATTAGACCGTACTATTGATACTATTGATGTTTATCGTTTATTTTGAAGAGCAACATTACACAGCTTCATTCGACGTAAAGACCACTGTTGACACTAGAAGTTAAGTAACAAAAATGTGAAAAAAGGAAATTCAAAACAAGCTGTCTATCAAATGTAGGGCGCTGCATGGATAACAACACTGAACAATTGATAAGTACTTCCACGAAGGTAGCAAGCGTTAATATTTCAGTCGTCAGATAAAATTATTTGTGTGAGATGTTTAGCAAAGAGAAAGGATAAGAAAAAAGCTAGTCTCTCAGTCAAAAGCTCTTCGGGGCACAAGGGTGCTATCATGGTTAAGGCTGAGGCAGCGGGACGAGGAAATGTCCTTCATAATGAGACAACCGTCAGAGGGTGGCAACAGTCAACATACATATGTGTCAGGTTTTCAGGGGACCTAGAACAGTCAGTAGGCATAGATCCGTGATTGCATAGAATGGCAGTCCCAGTCAATGAATCGCATTCCAAGGAGATGGACGCATGATACCATGAAATGTGTTGATCACAGGGGAGTAAGTAACAGAGTTCACATCACAGCCCGTAGTATATAGAATCGATGGAATGACGATGTTATGAGAGTCGGTCTCGTACTTTAAAACCTTGCCCGTCCAGACAAATTGACTTCGGTAGTCGTTCATTATACTGACAGTAGCGCCGTCGAGAATCATGATAACACAGGTTTGATAAACGGGCTCGCCATTGGTACTCGTAGCTCCTCGACGACTGCGTAGCCCACATGGCGCAGCCTGTTCGCCAGGTTCTTGGCTACGCGGTTATACCGACCACAACGCAAATCGTGGGTGATCTAGAACGGATGGAGATCGTGAGCAAGGCTTTCTGGTTGACCGCAGTTGCCACGGCAGAGAACTGAATGGTCACTTCGGCCACGTCGTTAATTTCGGACGTTAGTCCGCAACAGACTACATCTGAGCTGGATGGCACGAATAGAGATTCTGGGAAAGATGCGGTCTGGATTAAACAGCCAACTACTAGAGAGTGGAGAGCGTGACACTTACTGAAGACCACGGCCGTCAAGTGAATGGTAGAGTTTATCCATCCACGCCGCATGGGCTTCCTCCTTGTTCGTCACCACTTCACCCTGAACGCGTACCGGAGCGTTCACACTCCTCTTGATAGAGCTGAATTGTCTTTGACAGCCTTCCGCAAAACTGGACATTGATTGTAGAAAAGTCGCTCCATTCGAGATTTGCGCCAGATGGGAATAGTGGTAGACAAACTCGGGATGCCCAAACGAATCGGGGGTGTGGATGTGGGTGGTCTGTGTTTTTGAGAAGGCGGAGCCACTGCCGAACAAGCTGGTAAACTTTACAGTCCAAAGCTTTGAGAATGTTACAGTGGACTCGGCTCAACACTAGTAAGTGACTCATCTTCGGGATCAGATATTGTCTCAGATGTTCTAGGCGTTCATATAGCTTCAAGGGCGCTTTGGTGGTTTTATCGTACGAAACGGCAGACGGTGATTAGTGAATGCTTTACCTTTTCAGGTGAACGGGATACCGAGATAGGTCACCGTGTTGGAGGCGCTTAGTGAATGGATAGTGTCCGGACCAAAGTGAATTGACTCATTAGAGGTAACGGTTGCGTTCTGTTTATGTTCACCGCGGATGACCATGAGCTTAGTCTTGTGGGTGTTGATCTTCGGCCTGGATAGTTCCAGGGCACTAGCGGTGGTTGCAAGCTTCCCCGGGGGACTCGTAAGACTCTCAGGTAGAAAGTTCAGATGGTCGGCCCGGGTGAAATTGCTAATCAGTGTATCGTAGAAATGATAGCCAAGCTGTCGTCGAGATAGAGCGAACATTCCACACATTGCGATGATAAATAGAAACGGCGACAGGGGTCACCTTGGCGAACACCACGATGCGACCGGAGAATGGAGCTTTCGAACGCGGCTGAAGCGTTCAGACGCGAATCAACAGTGCGGTATGTTAGAGGTGGAGGATCACCGAAAGCTCGGGCCGATCTGATAATCGAATCTTGTGAAATGGGATCGAACGCTTTGAACACGTCAGTAAAGGCCACACTTAAGCTAGAATACGTGGTGCATAATTTCCGGAGCAGCGTATGGAGTGGTGAGTTCGCCTCCAAGCAACCGTTACAGTGTAGGAATGCGAGTTGAAGACCGGGTAGCTGCAAACGCGTGTTCCAGTGTTTTGTGAAAGCAAAGTACCAACGTTGAAGATACGGTGATAGGTCTCAAGTCGCTGGGGGAGGAAGGGTTATTCACTTTCGGAACATGCGGGAGCGGCACAGATGGATTGAGCAACTTCCATTCGGCGGAGAGAGGTTAAGATAACCATCCAAAACATCAGCTACCATGCACTTCAAATGTCTGGGCAATAGTTTGTCCGACCTAGGAGCAGTATTTTCCGTGCTCTTCAGAATGCGCGAAACTTCCTCTTCAGTGAACGGGTTGACCAAGGACTAATGCGGAGGCAGAACGGTATATGATGGCCGCTCGTCAATGTACGGATGAGCTGATAATACCTCGGACCGGTATTCGTTGGAATTATCTGGGATGCTGCTGTTCGTCTTATACGCAGTTCACGAATTATCATAAAAACTTTGTTTCGATGGTGGTACATGATTTGAATCACTGCATAGTTGACTCTCCGTACTTGCTTCCTGGTAGTGTAGGTACCCGCGGCGACACAAGCATGTTATCGTGTGACCAGTCGCCACAGGCACGGAAAGGCTTCGGTGGTATGCATATTCACTAGTGACTACCTGTGCCATGTTGGAAATGTCTGCATGAAGACCACGGGCGATTACTAACAGTTCGTCGCTGTGTATGGAAACCTCATTGTTAGAGTCGTGTTGGGGCACTATGGTTTGGACCAAACGGGCAACCCACTCAGTGTTCTACTGCTTTGGACTCCACATCATGTTTATCTGAAACGCTGGTTGCATTAACAATCGGAACAGTGCTTTTCTGCTAACTCAGTGCATATAAACGTGTCCGGACACTATCGAGCGAACGACTCGGAAAGTGTGACAGAAACCGAGGATGGGGTTCCTCTGGAGTAGAGCACAACGGATTTGATTCATCCATAGTTCTAAGGAGGGAAGCCGATCGTTGCTGAGACAAGGGAGATCCAACGACTTTAAGACATCCGAGTATTTTTTGCAGTTTCGTTCGATTAGATACCTATGCCCCCTCTGTTGACTGAGACCAAGCTTGGTCGGAAAGCTGTGTTCGCAGTCGAAGATTTTTTGAGGCTGACCATCTATATCCTGTTCTGGTCCATCTCGCCACCTATATCTGTCGTCTTGCTGAATCATGACTTTAGGATTCTAGTCCAATGCAAACTTCAGTGTCCGTCAGCCGCTTCACAATGCGGGTACAGTGTAAGCTTGTCTGGAGACTCTGTGGCTCAAGCCACTGGCTGAGCCGGTGTTGGAATTGTGCTAATCACATACGTAGAAAAGGCGTTGTTTGATTCTATTCCCGTCAGCTGCCGTCTCCTACACTGTTAGACTCGAAATTGTGGTTAAAGCATCGAGAGGCTGTAACCGCAAACGCTATCTGTTTGTTGTCACGACATATGCTTCCGCAGACTGCGGTTCAGTTGAAATAAAAGATTTTTCCTATCATCATCTCACTAATCTTCTACACACCGTGTGACGCACGGACATAGTGGCACTGGCTAAAAACTTGAACGCTCAAGTAAGCAGGCTAAGTGCTGACGAGCGTGACTCAGACAACGGTAAAAGCTTGTTTCATCTTAGTGGTGATAGCGGTCTGTTTCTGGCACGTACTAATTTTCGGCGTTCTTTCCGTCAGTACATTACCGGCGATCTCCTTCTCTAGCTCAATCTTGAACGCAGATTGATCATATTACCAACAGCTATCGGTGGCGTGGCTGTTTCCAAGATTGCATGTCCCTGTGGAGCACCTGTGTGGATTCCAGCCATGCACTGTTACTTGCCAAGTTTGCTTTGCGCTTTGTTGGGAGGCCGCTTCGCTGTCAGCCACAGATTGACGTATCTAAACCAACAGGGGCACTAACTCCCTAAGCATGCCAGGGCGTGCCTGTCTCTAGTCCAGGACGCGACCACTGGACGAGATTGAAGCATACTGGACACATTCCATATACAATGCTTAAGTGTGTAACTACTGCTCATAGAGCTGCCGATAGCTAGGTCTCTGTACGATCACTCTTTACGCTGGCCGGGATATTCCACCTATCAACGGGTACAATCCAGTCCGTGAATCTTCTCACTTGGAACACCGGAAGCAGCTACGAGATGATCGCGAGATCAGGTGGACACAGCACGTTATCGAGGTCGAACAAAGTGCTGCTCCCGGGATCTCTCGAAAGCCTTTCCATCCCATCTGAAGAACGGATTGCAGGGTGCCAGGTATGAGCAAGGTGATCTTCGAAGCCAATGGAGAACCTACCCATAACCTGGGGTGAACACTTGTTACGATGGGCAAATCCTAACCGCAGATTTCAAATCTGAAGTTAGATTTGGAATACAATGCCCCAACGGCTCAGTATGCTGATTCGAATGCCTGCTAGCCAATCAGATTGCCTGGAGCGCCTCCAGAAGGCAATGGAAATTCAATTTTTTCCTCAATGTCATTTTTAACCTATAAATACAGCACCGTTGTGCAGCAACTTACACGGAGTGAATAAACTCTTTTTTCTGGTTCCTTTGTTTCTTGAATGAGATGGCTTATGACTTTCGGGGATTGGAGACTTCAAGCGCTTTTCTGACAATGCGGTTTTTCGTTATGAAAAGTTGGTTTATCGTTAGTTTTCTTGCAGTTAAAACAACTTTCAACAGCAGTTCTACTGGACACCCACGCCACTGACTGCTGTGCTCATTGGTATGTTGATGTTTCTTCGCCCTCGTAAACAGAGGTCTCGCTTGAAATCAATTTTCTGAAATGTCGCAGCCTAAATGAACTCCCTCCTGCCCCTTTTGTAGATGAAGGTCCGGCCTTAGTTATAAAGTTGACGGCTGTGCTCCAAAATCTCTAGATCAGTTATGTCATCGCAAATAACTGGGGTCGGATTAATAACATCCTTTTTTCAAAAGCGCTCATGCACTTCATTTACAAATTATTGAGGGATTAGGCTGATTCGTAATGTGTCTAATTTGCATGCAGCCACTGTACTTTGTAGACTAACTAACAGACGCACACAACATAACCATGAAGACCTGGTTAGATTTCACCCTGGACGTGATTCCGCCGATCCGATATTCACAATCTGCCAGATGCTTGAACTCCGATAAGTGTGTAGAAAGTCCACAGTTTTGTCTCTTATCCGTATCACTATGGCCTTTTGTTTATTTAACAGAGCTGCATTCTGGGACTGCCTATCGAGAAACGGCGTATCCAAGATGTAAGTGAACGTCTTGAAAGCAATTTTTTGCCAGGTTCTGGGCCTGGTTAAGGCTCATGATGGCGTATCACCAATTTCTAACGTCCAAAGTGAAGTGCAGGAAGGTTGTCAAACTTCTTCCTTGCTATTCAACTCTGCACTTGAAGCGATCCTAGAATGTTTTCTGACGAACTACGAATCTCATGGTGTGGAATTGCTCCCAAACACTCGACTTCGAGAGTTGGAGTATGCAGACGACATGGCCTTAACCTTTGAGGGCTCATACAGAGCCGAGAACACCTTGATCAGATTAAAGGCTCCAGTTTGTCACTTTGGTACGGCCAGTACACGTACTAAGTTCAGGTTATTGTTGCAACATCGGCAGGGCTCCGCGCCTGTCCTCAGTGTTAGTGTTGGGCAGTTGTAAGTGGTTGAAAAGTTCATGTCCCTTGGGAGCTGTATCAGCACTGGCGGCATGTCTGATGAGATCATAAATCGCATGGCAAACGCTAGAAACGTTTAAGTGTACAGAGTTCTAACGAATGAAATCTGACCAATCTACACGTTATACAGTTCGTTCTCAGTATATCCTCCAAGCAAAGGTGCTCAGATAGTATTAACAGTGCGTTGGCAGGATCACGTTTACGCCGAACAGTTCACTAAGCATAAGTAAAATCCTCATTCGACACCGTTGTACGCATACCGGACAGTTAAATCTTGCTGTCATATGTTCTTACAGGGAGGGTATGGGACTTAGGGAGCATCATCGAGTTCTTCGTCGAACGTGTTGTGCAGATCGTCGAATGCTAGTAATATATACCGTGGGAACGTATCAGCAAATACACCGCCGAAGTGTCTATTGCATAACCAAAATTTTACCATGTTCTTGGACTTGCAGGCACGCGCTTCCATCTGACTGCGATCTATAGCCAATTCTTCTTTTCCGTGAGGTTTTCATTCGATCGTTAAATTGACATTTTCCGTTGGACTAGGCGACATTTATCTCTTCGTCCTCGGTTTAATTGTCTGACTTCGGTGCATACTAGCACACTACTGGGGGACAAAACCTGTCACGAAAGCTGATAGCTCATTAAAACGCTGATTACATTGAGCCAGATGTTAATTGGCTTGTAAAGTACTGGTGTATGGGCGTTAACTACAGCTTAACAGTTGCTATTCGGAACGACAGTAGACATGGCTGAAGACTGATACGTATAATTGGACTAAGCATAAACCTAGGAACGATAGAAAATAAACCAACGCATGGGACAAGTACAATGTAAAGTAATATCCGCGTTGATAAAAGTACTGACAACAACATCCAAATGTACGCCGGTGTGGCGAGAATATTGAAGGGACAGGATCGCATTGGTGTGGCGTGAGGTGTTGCAGTTGGTATTCTGGTACCCGTTGTCCATGTAGTGTTGCTAAAACGCTCGCCTCTCGAGGCGTGGTGTTGGAAATTGGGCTGTGTTACACGTCCGCGAGCTCACTTCACGTGCATGCCTTGGCATCACGCGCTTGTTTAACATGTATCAGCATCACTCAGTGAATGCGTATGTACGTGTGGTTTGATAACCTTAGTGTTAACAGAAAAAGGCTCAGTGTCATTCGGATGATCGAAGTTGAGATTCGTTTAGCGACATTATGTACGCGGTCTAGACCGAGATTGTCGGATCGCGGGTTAACCTGTGGGGTGTGTAATGTCGGTCTACTTGACCAGGTGAGTTAGCAAAAGGATGTGTACGTGGGTCAGACAGTGCACGGACTGCTGACCGGAAGTGGGGCAGATGAATCATTGAGATTGAACCGACAGATTTGGCACACTGCAATCAGTCGTTACAAGCTCAGGCTTATTTTCAAAAGGACAGTGAACAATTCTTTCTCAGTTCCCGCAAGTTTCCGTTACTGGATATTCCGTTGATTCCCATTGTTAGCTTTTGAAGAGCTTATCCGACTGAGCTCGAAGAAGACAAGCGAACCCGATGGCTTATCATCAGCTGGCCTGTGTTGAATGTTTATGTCGATCTCTAGCTGAGTTATTCAATCGATGATCGACAAGGCACAAATTTGCTGACCGGTAGAGGACCGTATGCATCACTTCAGTTCTTGAGAAAGGAACGGCTAAATTTCTCCCTATATCATGCATATTTGCTGCACTGAAAGTTTACGAAAAACGAATTCACGACTAGAATAAAAACTGAAGTAGACAGCATGAAATTTAGTCAGTTCATCTTTCGTCACTCACTCTCAACCTTTGAAACTCTCATCTCCAGTCCATTCTATTTTGTCATCAATTGATTGAAAATCCGGAACCGTTCGCATGTTTTCAGATTGCACCAATGCATTTGTAAGTGTTGGTGGAGAGGCAGTACATCACTTTTTTAAAGAATTTGGATCTCAGACCTCAATTGTTCGGCTTTTACTCATTTTGTTGATCAGGCCTCATCACTGGCTTGGGTGTTCTACAGAGTGCAATCTTTTCCCTCTTTACTGTTTTCAATTCATATTGTATCTACGCTAGTTCACGATCACTCTTTATAGATTAATCTTCAAATGATTTGATGTTAGGCGGTAAACACTTAGTCCGATCTTCCGCTTCTGTTCTGCTGGACAGCTTATATAAAGTATCAACTTATTTAGTACCGCAGTTTGTTTCTTAATACACACAGATGTTTTGGTATTTTATTTTCACTTATGAAAAGTAACCAATATTACGAACTTTCTGTCACATGCCCCTTCCTTCATATAAATAATGAACCTCCATCTTGGCTTCTTTTCGTTAAAAATGTGGGAATTACTTCTACGAACAATATGACAAGGTCACTCCATAATAATAATGGTTTCATAAATGTCCGAAAATTTGTGTCCTTTGTACGGCGCTTAAATCCTCTTTCCACATCCCTTAGTCAATTTATCAGTTCTTGTTTGGTTTCTCACAAGAGGCATTATTCACCAGTTGTTCTCCCTGACCCAAATAATAGCAGCTTGCGCAGTCTCCTAATATGATCGTCCGGCTCCTTTGAAAAAGAAAAGCGTTCTCGAGTTGTACCGACATTTGAATTCAGATCGGCAATCTCATCAAGCAATCGCATTGACTGCCGTACCACCATCGTGACACTGAACAGAATCGAATTATCATATATAAACTCTCAGCCACCTTCGTTTAACGGCAACGCACAGGTTGCCTGGTCGCTTTCAGAGACGGTATCTACTGTGTTAACTCGAACAGATCGGTCAACACGGTTGTTGCATGAGAAGGTGAACCGGAGTTCGGATTCCGGCCGTGACAAAGATAGGCAATAATAGTGATTATCTAAATAGTCAGCTTAGACGTTATGTCGTAATGGGACGAATGCTGACAAGATACATTCGTATTGGGTGGTAATATTGTCTGCCCCACAATGTTTGTGGAGTTCAGCACACACGAGCTTAGTCGAACTAATAATAGATTCTGTTGTTCGTAAGACAGTCTCGTACTCAGTCGGCACGATGATCAGTAAGCAGTGTGTCCAGTCTAGGAACGATCTTTGCGTTATCCAATCGCTTTATAGCACTTCAGTCACAACTGGAGGCTAACTAGTGCCGAGCGCAAAAATGTGGCGGTCGTTTAGTATTAACATACAGACCTAGACGAATGTCATAAACATGCGTTTGCCTTGAGTTCGTTTAGTCGACACAGATATTAGGTCACCAACTCATCCAACGCTACCACTCTACCATCCAGCAAATGCATGATAAGTTGTCGATTTATTGGTGTCCCGTAGGCATATAAAATGTTCTGCACCTCTTTTAGAACAGTGGGACTAAGATCCTTACAACCGGTTGATTGAATCATCACAGTGGCTTCTGACAACAAACTGAACACAAAGTCATTTAATGCTACACTCAGTTTGATCTACCACATCACACCAGAGGCTTGGCAGACGCTATTATGACCTATGTAAAAACCATGGAAATCTAGTTTCGAACTCCAGTATATATATATATGTGTGTGTAAGAGGCTGCCTGCAACGTCACACCAATCGGTGCAGTAACCCTCAGCTACACAGTATCAGTGACAATCCAACTTGATACCAGATAAAATAGTCCCCCACCTTTTAACTTCAAGTGGTGTTCACAGATACTTAAATCTATGTATACATACCAAATTATCCAATTCTTGTTCTGAACCAACAACAGCACTCTGGGTAGAGAAACTAAGACACTGTCCACATATCAGCACTTGAAACTGTTATAACAGAAGGCGTTGCGAGCTATCGTGTAATAAAATGCTCGGTCACCTGGAGACAGAAGAGATATGTTCAGATCAAGGCGTTTATAGTAAGCCTGCATGAAACCACGTGTACAGAACCAACAGACGGAAACGAGAAGTAGCAGTCAGAACTCATGAGAAGCCGTGAATACACCCAAGGGCTATAATCAGTTGGAATAGCGAAAGTTCATTGTTAGATTTTTCCGGAACTGTTCATTCCGAAGAATTATATACAGCCAGCTTAGCGTTTGGTAATGATAGTGGCACGATCCAGCATAGAAGCCTCAGTGTGTTGACCGGACCAAATGTTGTGCCTGGAGATACTGGAGCAAGAGAGTGCCTAAAACTCTTAATTCGGACCCAGGCTGTGAGGTCTTATGCAGATGTACACACTTGGATTCTACAGGCGCACCTGCAACTATCAATATATATAAATACCGGAGCATCCCAAGTCAGGAGAACAAGACGTGGGCAGTGACAGTACGCAAGCGTGGATCGGCTCCATTGAACCAGAACCGCTTAGGATGTTGAACGTAGCAATATTTCCCCAAAGGGGTTTATTTAATCCAGACTATCAAGAATAATCGTAGGAACGATAATCTAAAACAGATTAATGCACATTTTGAAACGCTGACTTCCATTTAACAACCTCATCAGTGCAGACAGAAGACACGTTGAGATATGTTAACATTTCGTTTACCCCCTTTAATCGCAAACGTAAAACGTGCAGGTTATATACAACAGACAAACAGAGATAGACAGGGTATGGACACGCATGCGTTAAACGCCAGTAGCTTCGAGTTCTGATTACGTAACAATAGTTTGAATGACCTAAATAGCCAGTAATGATAGAGGACATATATTGCGAGATGTTAACATTTCGTTCACTCTCTTCAACTTGGTGGCCAATTGTCGGGATGTCTAGTGATCGATGACGTGGTATTTGGAGCAGTGGGTGTACTCGTTTGAAACTGTTGTGTCATCAAGTGTTTCAGTCATTTCGAGAAGTGTTCCGCCACTCACTGAGATAGTTGTCGATCTGTTTTGTCCTGGTAAACGTCGCAACTGCAAATGAACTGAGACGACGTGAGAGACAGACTAGTTAAACAAGATGCGTCGATGATTATGTGGAACTGGTTCTTTGATGTTTGAAGCAAGGCGTAATCGAGCAGTCGCATACGTACGGGATAGGGCAGACTGCAATTTGTGGTTGATATCGTTTATCAGATGATATCCTTTGAATTGAAGGAATATAAGTATATCCTTCAGTTGAGCTGTTTGGATTG